>QEPC01012145.1:1005243-1032066 GCA_003113815.1 Sphenodon punctatus
CCCCCCCCCCATTCCTGCCACACAGGGCAGTCCGGAGCTGGAGGCTATCCAGGACACTGTTGCGGAGACTGACAGTGGGGGTGAGGGCAGCTCACAGAGCTTCGTTCCACCCATAAGGCAGATGAGGGGGTGGCCCAGGAAGCAGTAGGGGAGGGGGGGAAAGGGGGAGGTATGGCACAGAGGGCACTGTAATGGAAATAAAGACACGAGTGAGCACAGAGGACAGCTGTATGGATCCTGTATGTGTGATGGGGTGGGGGCAGGGGATTGCCTCGGCAGGGGCATGGTGACCAGTGGTGTGGCTTTTTACCAACTGTTGGAGCTTGGGCACCTGTCTTGGCCCCCTGCTGCTGACTATATCCTGTCTGATCCCTCTGGGTGCTGATGCACCTGGCTGTGTGTGGCGCCCGGTGTGCGTGTCCCTTCCTGGGTGGTTGTCCACTCCCTGTCCTGTGTTGTTGTTCCCCTGTGCACCCCGGTGTGTTTCCCCCTTCCTTCCTTTCACACTCGGGTGTGTGTGTGCCCAGGCGTGTGTGTGTGGTGTGTGTTGTGCTGTGTCCATGGCTTCCCTGTCCTTGTTGTGTGTGTTCAGCTATGTAGCTCTTCTCCCTCCTCCCCCTCCCTTCCCGTTTCCCTTGTGTAGGCATTGCCTTGTGGCGCTTTTGGCTTCGGTTGCCCTTGGTCGGCCATGTCAGCTTCCCGCCCCGCCCCGGTGGCTTCTGGGGGCTTTGGCCACACTCCAGGATTGGTGTCACGTCTGTTGCACTTTCCTGGGTCATGGTCCGGCTGTCCGTTTCCTTGCCATGGTCCCGCTCCCGTCACATCTGTTCGGGGCGTGTCTGAACCACGGGTGGGGGTTAGGCGGCTCTCCATGGTCAGAAATCCACTGTGGCAATCCGGGAACATGTAACATCTGAAATTACCCATTATTTTTCTGTACCATGTTGGCAAACCTAGGTACGTGATAAAATTACATAGCTAATACAATGACAATCTCGTATTAATAATTGTATATGTGGTTATTGGATTAAATCACAAAATACATTTCAGAGCTCCAAGATAATGGCCCTTTTTACACGAGACGCACCCACTCATGCTATACATGCCCACGGAATGGACATGAGTGGGTGCATCCCATTTGAAAGTGGTGGCGGGTGGGCGTGCGTACATGCTCCTGCAAAACATGCACCTCCACCCATCGCCCCTGCACGAAGCAACCGTCGAAAACGCAGGTTGCTCCATGTGGAGGCATGCGGGGGGGATCCGGGGGGTTGTGAGGGGATGGGTGTTTGCCTGTGTGTACCTGTCCCCCCAGCACTGTCCCTGCAGCCGCAGCCCATTTAATTCAAATGGGCATATGACAAAGCCAAATGGAACTTGTTGATCTTTTTGTGATGAATTAAATACATACAGTAGAAATTCACTTAGGGGGAAATAGGCTGTGACCCACTCACGGGTTGCTTCAGTGTATCCGGAGGCAGGGCTACTCCTGAGTAAGAGGTGAGGAGATTGTGGCCCCCATGTATTGGTTATATCATTAATGCCACTGTGACTAACCAACAAAATATGGTTTTAGAGCACATTTTGGACTTTTGGGACAGGGTTAAGCCCTGTAAAGGTTATCTTTAAAATCCTCTTAACTGTCTTGTAAAGTGTGCATTTCACAAACAGGTGAGAGTCCTATTCTGTCATAACCGATTGTTCAGAGATGGAACAAAGCCTCCAATTAACATTCCTGAAATTGGTAATCCCCACCTAGATTTTTTTTCAATACAAGAAGATTTTTGGCCAGTAAGTAAGTAAAGATTTTTGGCTGGTGTTCAAAGGTCACAGGAGAAAAATAATTTCATAAAGGGCCTTTTACGCCGCCCGCAGCGCAGGGGGGATGGGTGGGCACCCGTAGGAACGGCACCCGCCGTGGGTGGGGGTTCATGCGCGATCCCGCACTCTACCCATCTCCTCCCATCACGCATGCATGGAACAACGGGCTCTAATACCGGCTGCTCCGTGCATGGAGATGGGTGCGTGCCTGTGGGAATGGGTGCATACCCACTGCGGTCCTTTTGAAAAGGGCCATAGACAAAGCATGAATACCAGTTCACAAAAACTCATATAACAAAACCTGTGGAAAGTGCAACATGCGAATTAAAACTGCTTCTGGCAAACTTCACAATACATGCAGTATACTCACATGACACAATAGTCATTTTTAGATGGGACGTGTCCACCCATACCCCACGATGCCTGTCTGAAGGTGCTGTGGGTGGAGGCGTGCTCCTGTGACCCATGCACCGCTCACCCATGCCCCCACACAGAGCAACCTGAGTTTTTCCCCGTTGCTCCATGTGGGGGTAGAAATGGGCGGTGCATGTGCAGGCACGCACAGACTGCACACCCATCCACTGCCATCTAAATCCCCCACTCACAGGAAGTGCGCGGCAGCGCACATGGACCCGCCCCACAAGGCAGGTCCATCTAAAAACAGCCATTAGTAGCCCTTGGATCCGTTTTGGGGCAAGTTTTAGGTGTTTTTTTTCACAAACATGCCAAGTAAAAGTATACTCTCCTTCAACATGTTTTCTTAAAGAAAAGCAGACTACTATTTGGAAGCTTCGACAAATCATTCTTTTTATATTCCTCTCTTTTTCTCTTTCAGCACTATAGATAGTTGTATGGAAACTGAATCTTCATACTTTTAAGTAGGGCTGCACCGAATAGGCGATCCAAGTATTCTTGAGGATTTCTGAGGTTCCAAATTCCGGGACCGAGTCCTCGGTCAGAACTCAGAACTTTTCCCAAAGACCTGGAAATTGGAACTCAGAACTCTGGACCTTGGAAATCCTCAGTACTTCAGAAACAGCCAGAGTGCAGTGCCCAAAAAAGCAGATTAGCAAATGTGAGACAATCACAAGACAAACCCAAAAAAGTGCAACTGCAAAAAGCCAAAAGCCAGTGGTACTCACAGCATGGCCCAGCAGCCGTGCACCCACTTTAAAATAATTATGCCAGCCCAGCAGGCATAAATACCTACAAGAAACCAGACATGCACCCACCCAAAAAAGTCTCTATTGCTCTATTATGCCCACTTGTGCAAGGCAAGCCCCCTCCCCACGCACCATAAACCAGAAAGAAAGTATCCCCCATGTGTCCCAGCTGGGCATATCTTGGTAAAGCTGAACCCACATCAATATTACAGTGCCCACTAAAAAACCACAGCAAACATGGTCCCTCTCTGTGCCAACAAGCAGTGCAAGCAGCACCCACTTTAAAATATATTAAGCAGGGTGGCACTGGCTAGTAACCCCCAGCATTGCCTGTATGGACAGCCCAGGGCAGGGGAGCAAGGGAAGGTGGATCCCTCTGGCCTCTATGGTGCCAACAAGCAGTGCAAGCAGCAGCCACTTACATTTAAAAAAGGCATGGTGGCTATTGGCTAAGTAACCCCCAGCACTGCCCCTATGGCCAGGCCAGGCCAAGCACCCCTCCCCCCATAGCTGAAATACTTACAGATCAGCAGTGCAGCACACAGCCAAATTCACTGAAGAAAATGGAAAATGACCATACAGCCACTTTTATTTTACCCTTGCCAGCCAATCAAAAAATTTCTTGTGGCTTGTCCATCACTCATACCCACCTGTTCCCTCCCATACCCCCCTGCCTACTAAATATGGCACTAAGTTTCATTTCCTAGCTCAGAGAAGCGAGGGTCAACCGTCTGGGTCACTCCAGTCCTGCTCGCAATGGTGCCTCGATCACCTGATCGAGGGTTCCGAAGTTTCTGAGTACTTGATCCTCAAAACCTCTGAACTCGAAAATTTGGAACCAAGTACCGTGATCCCCAGTGTATTCCAAACAAAATCAATTACTGAGTTTCAGCCCTGCTTTTAAGAGTTCTCCAAGAATTCCTAATTCTTCCTCACCAGCCAGAAGTCATAATTCTCTTCGTTTTTGCAGGGAGAATTGCCATGACAATCTGATATAATCAACTGAGACTCTGATTTAAAGGTTCTGATTTTAATCTAGAGATAGACCTAAAATCTGCAGGGTCATCAATCTTTAGTAAAAGATTCCAATCACTCCTGAATGGTTATGCAAGGCTACACCCAGGGCTGGTCTTAGAATTTTCAGAGCCCAGTGCGAAGATAAAATGCGGGTCCCCTGGTAGCCCCACACAATTGGGTGCACCATCTGAGGGGTCCTAAAGGCAATCGTGTTTGTGGCCCTGCTGGGAGAGTGTGCCCCCCCACCCTGCCCTGGTGCAAATAGGGACCACTGTGGGGCCCCCAGAAAGAGCGGGCCCTGGGACATTCACCCTGGGTCGACCTGCGGTAAAGCTGGCCTTGGCTAGGAGTATAGGTGTTCCTTTCTCAACCCTAATGTACCAATGCTGGAAGCAGCCCCCACCCCCGTCCTGGATTCCCTAAGGGGGGCTGCTCGTTTGAACTGCTGTCCTTGCTGACCCATGAGTAACAGCTGTAGTGGCCCTCCCTAGGGTGGCCTGGGGTTTCAGCTCTCGTCCCTGTCTCGTTTGTTTTCACCCTACGTTATATGGGATTACCCTATGAGACCATGCTTGTAATAATTTTATGCCATGTTCTTGCGTAGTGATTTCAGTTGAAACTCAACTATGAGAATAAGCATGCACATAAGTCTTTTCAGGATTGGTACCATACTCAAGATTCCGGAATCCTTCCCTTTCATTCCAATAAGCAGCAAAGTTTTAGTTTTGACTATATATTCTCTTTAGAACATCCTTACACATAGCATAGGTGAACTGAACAGGGCCTGTTTAACTTTGGGATGTGAGATCTAGTAGACCAGGCACCCATTAGATTTAGAATATGTCAAAAATACATAAGGAAAAAAAATCCAGAAGTCCCAGTTTTCCCATCAGGCTGGGGGGGAAAAAATGAACAAAAGAAGGTTTTCTTCCTAGAAGAGAATGATTAGCATTCAACATTATCTGCGAAGAAGTGTCTGGCCTGGGTTGCTTGAAGCACAAGAAAGAACCATAATGAATTTCACCCATTTTATTGTTCTGAGGGATCACAGTTAGCCCAGGCAGGCATACCCAAAATATTTCAAAAATATCAGAAAGCAGATGGCTATAAAAATTCAAAGACAAAAATCTGTTTTACCTCCTTTTTCAAGAAAACAAATGGCCAAATTACCCCACAGATGTTACAATTGGGGGCCAGGGGAGGGGCACCTAAATAAACAATACAAAAAAGAAAAAGAGATTTCCCCCCACCATGTCAAACAATGAAGCAGCTTCTCAGCAGTGGCAGCAACAGCAGCTGAACAAGCCTGAGGGTTTTCATTTTAAACCCCAGCATCCTGACATCCCTTTCCCTGATCGTGTCGGGAAGTTCTCTCTCTGTAGTGTCAGCAGTACCAGTCTGAAAGCGGTTATTGAAGCCCAGTGGGCCAATGTCATTCACGCCAAAGGTGGATAGTGGGTTCTCCCAGAGGGGCAGTTTATGAGCCAGTTGCAACTTCAGAAGCCTACCATCACTCACTCTGAGAGCAGAGAGCGGGTTGGGATTTCTTACTGGCCTTCAGGGCAATGTTTAAAGAAAAGATTTTGGTCCACGTGTCAATCTCTTACTTGAAAGCAGGGCATATTAAAAGTGATTTTTTTTTTCACAAGCTGCAGCCGTGGAGGGAAGTGGGGAGTTTCCCTGAAGGTTTGTTTGATTGCATATGAAACTTACAATGGAGCTGAAGTTGCCTGGTTTTAATTTTTCTTCTCCTACATGGGCTGTGATGTTTTATTGAAGACCCATACAAAAGGGAAAAAATTGAAACCAGACAATTCCAGCTCCATTGTAAGCTTCACATGCAATCAACAGACCTTAACAACATTGTCCCACTCATTAGCAACCTGGCCACCATTTGGCTACTACACTTAAACACAAACAAACAGAGTCACATTTTTACACTTAATGATCTTTTAAGATACTCACTGGCATCAGAACCAAAATCTTTCATTATATAATATCATGGACCTTTGAGTTTAGCAGGGCTTACCACATGCAACGCAGGGGCAACTGCCTTTGCTTCATTGCAGATGTTTGCATAAAACTGGAAGAGGTGTGGCTGATGTGCGGAAAGCAGAAGATCATACTGCATACAAAAAAGGGAACTGCATACCAAATGGAAGAAGTCATATCATGAAGAGCTATATCCAATGAGAGAGAACTACAGAGGCTGCTTAATTTATTATTTTTACTAAACTAAACCAAAACCACAATCCTGCCACTGCATAAGAATAGGAGTAACTAACAATATATGATTTCATGGGCACTTCATGACCAGTTCCATTGACTGACCTAGTGAAAATCAATAGCACTCGTCTGGAGTAAGTGGTTTGAGGACTGCCACCCACCTGAATAGTCCAATTGAATGGATCAAGGTAAATTCATTCAAGACTAGCTGACCATTTCAGCTATGCCTCATATTTTTACAGTTAAACCAAGTGGTTGTACAACTGCAATCAAATGAGGAATGAACCTGAATATTATAACTTTGAATGTTTTACGGAATCTGATTCTAGAACTAGTGAGAATCCTCTTGGATTGAATTGTGCCAAACTGTACTAAGAGCAGCCTGTGGCCCCAAATAATAGAAATATAAGTAGTCGGACTAACATCCAGGCTATAAGTCCAGCTGTTTCTTCCTTCATAATGGACATAACTCTCCACTGCTCTACAACTTGTATCTACCCTTCCATTGCTGTATAGTCTAACATTCATATAACAGAAGCCAGTCATGTGTGCTCTGTTTCCCATTTCACTTTGGTATATACCATCTTTACAACCTTTCCACCCCATTTTGTATCTCCCAACTAGGGTGGCCACATCTCCCCTTTAAAAGAGGACAGTTATGAAAAAATACATGGTGCAGGGCTACACAAGAACCAATGCAGCCCTGCAACATGTATTTTTCATAAGTGTCCTCTTTTAAAGGGGAGGTATGGCCACCCTACTCCCAACAGTCCCTACTTAGGAGGAACAGTCCCTCTTTGGGTAGGGAATCCTACTGTTCCTCTTTCAGGGGGTCAAAGTCCCTCTTTCATGGGAGAAAGACCCATATTTAAACCTCCAGCATCTTTTTCCTGGTTGTCGCCCAGGAAAAGCACTTGAGCAGACATTGGGGAGATGATGGAATGACACCACACAAACAATGGAATGAAAGTAGCACAAAAACAGCCAACAACTAAGCAGGACAATTGACTACTAGGGAAAATGAGTAGAGCTCCTATGGTGAATGAATCACCAATACAATTGTAGAATTTAAAAAATAAATGTATATAAAAAGGGGCAAACAAATCACATAAAAAACAATATAAAACTCAAAAATCACCCTACACGTTTCGGGCAACAATGCCCTTCTTCAAGGTATATAGTAAAATTTGTATGCAGAATAATATTCTAAAACAGTCACAATATACTCTGTTGTATGCAAAATAATGTTCTGAGGGAGTCACAATACACTCTGCTCCATCAAAAGCCCCAAGGCCTTCTCTAACACCCTGTTAAACCCCTAATTTGAAATACAAATTAGGGATTTGGACTTTTGTAGAATCTTATTCTGCATACAAATTTTACTATATACCCCTGAGGAAGGGCATTGTTGCCCAAAATACGTAGGGTGGTTTTTGACTTGTATATTGTTCTTTACAAGATGATGGATGACAAGAAACTAAAGGATAAGCAAGAGAGCTTCTGTCCTTCTTTATGCACTGGGAATGTCGGAAGGTGTGTGAGCACACATGTAAATATGTGAGGGGCGAAGTGTATTTGGTGAGAGGTGGAGCTTGCTGTTTATTGACCAAGTAGCTGAGTCTCTTTGGACACTCAAAATCTTGGGAGGGATGCCATTCTATATCATCTCCCCACTTCCTGCGAGGTCCACCCTCGATCAGACAAGCTTCCAAAGAGGTTTGTGTGCTCCTGCTGCATAGTGTTAGGGCTGCCAGGACGTGGGCAGCCTGTGGGACCAGGGTCGAGATTAGGGTGGCCCTACCTCCCCTTTATTTATTTTATTTATTTATTATAAATATTTATTAGCCGCCCCCTCATATTTACGGCATCTCAGGGCGGCTTACAGCATAAAACACACAAATAAAATACCTTAAAAGATCCATTTAAAAATACATAACCCCATAAAATTTAAAATATCATTAAAATATCTTAAAAATACCTCCCAACTACGCCACCCTCACATCCTCCCCTCCGAAGGCCTGGGTGAACAGCCAGGTCTTACAGGCTCAATGAAATGCCAACAAACCTGGGGCCAGGTGACCTTCCTCAGGGAGGGAATTCCAAAGCCTCGGCCCAGCCACCGAGAACGCCCTCTCCACTGTGGCCCCCCGTTTTACACGGGGGACCTCCAGAAAGGCACCTCCAGTGGACTGAAGGGATCGCTCTGAGACGCGGAGGACGAGGCGGTCCCCGAGGTATGAGGGGCCCAGACCGTGCAGGGCTTTATAGATCAACACTAACACCTTGAATCTGACTCAGTACACTATAGGCAGCCAGTGCAGAGTACGGAGCACAGGTGTTATGTGCTCCCGTTGCCCCGTCCCCGTATGGAGATGGGCCACTGCATTCTGCACCAGCTGCAGCCTCCGAACCAGAAACATGGGAAGCCTCACGTAAAGCACATTGCAGTAGTCTAGCCTCGAGGTGATGAAGGCATGAATGAGAGTGGCCAGGTCGGGCCCAGAGATGTATGGGAGCAGCTTCCGCACCAGATACAGCTGGCAGAAGGCAGCCTTAGCCACCATCCCCACCTGCCGATCTAGACGGAGGCCCAAGTCCAACACCACCCCCAGACTCCGAACCTGCTGGGCTACCAGAGGACGGACCCCCCCCCTACAAGGGGAGCCAGTACCTCCCTCACCCTCCCTCACCCTTCTCACCTCCGTCTTATCGGGATTAAGCTTCAGTATGCTCTGCCACATCCAATCCGCCACGGCCTCCAGCCATTGGGAAAGTAATAAGACAGCAGAACCTGGGTCAGTTGAAAACGAGAGGTACAGCTGAGTATCATCAGCATATTGGTGACATCACACCCTGAACCCTCTCATGATCTCCCCCAAGGGCTGTATATACACATTAAATAATAGTGGAGAAAAGATCGAACCCTGCAGAACACCACAGGTCAAGGCCCAGGGGTTTGATGTTTCAGCCCCCAGCACCACCTGCTGGCTTCTCCCCGAGAGGAATGAGCGGAACCACCCTAAGACAATCCCGTCCAGACCCCCCAGGTCTCGCAGTCATCTCAGCAGCAGCCATGGTGTCAAATGCGGCCGAGAGATCTAGCAGGATCAGAAATGTTGAACATTCGGCGTCCATCTCCCAGCAGAGATCATCCACCAAGGCCACCAATGCCGTCTCAGTACCATAGCCGGGGCAGAACCCAGACTGAAAAGGGGCGGAACCCAGACTGAAAGGGTCAAGGAAACCAATGCTATCCAAATGCTATCTATTAAAAGAGAATGCTTATGAAAAATACACGTTGCAGGGCTGTATTGGTTCCAGTGCAGCCCTACACCATGTAATTTTCATAAGTGTCCTCTTTTAAAGGGGAGGTATGGCCACCCTAGTCCAGATGGGCAAGTTTCTGAAAGATCAGGGTAAGTGGGAGCAATACCTCAAAGTTTGGAGCAAAGAAGGGGTTGAACCAGGAAATCAGTCTGGGAGAATAGTGCCGTTCAGGGGGTGAAGCTAGCTGAGATCTGGGACAAAGCAGGAACCGAGTCAGGAGATCTTGTCCAAGGCGATGAGAGTGGGTAGGGGTAGGTCAGGATGCAGGCTGGGGGAGAACCAGCTGGGGAGAGGAACATACGGAGAGGAGATCAAGGAGCCGAGAAGAAGAGTCTAGAACCACTGGGAGAGTTGAGAGCTGCTCTGAGGAAGCCTGAGACTCAGACAGGTTCTTGTAGGCAGCTGAGAGCAACAGTCAGCCAATCAGAGGGTGGGAAGCCAGAGAGCCTTTGGAGGTTAGCTGAGCCAACTTGCTGCTAAAAATGCCATGTAACTGGCATGGAGAAGGGAGCTACAGCTTTGGAAACAATGAGACCCTGACACGTAGTGGAAGTACTTCTTCTAGAGGGGAAAGGGGATTATTTTTTCTTAGCCCTTCCTTGTTGCAGATCTGATTGTAGAACTGTGAAAAGGTGAATGAGAAATCAAGGGTTCAAATCTGGACATTATGATGGGCTAAAGGTGTGATTTCTGACTAGATGACACTTGACGTCCTCTGCCATTCTATAACTAAAGAACACAGTCCTGATTGTCCTTCAAACAGCAGATAGTCCAATAGGTGAAACTTCCTTGTTACTGCCACATCAAGTACTTCTCTTCTGTACCAATGCTTTTTCTCATAAGGTAAAAACATGTTATTTGGGCCTGCTTTGGCCCAAGCCAAGACCTGGCAGTACATGTAAACACATGCTGCCAGATGTTGGCCCAGGATTGCCTCAGTTGGTGTTGGGGCTAGCCCAGGTTGTGATTTACGGACAACCTCAGAGGTCACAGTCCAGGCTACGGTCCACCTGACCAGGCCAGAATGGGCAAGTAGGTCTATGTAGCTGTGACTTTTCCAGTCTTGCCCGGGGGCCGCCATGGCTGTGCCTCATTGGCTGCCATGGCTGCCTGTCATGGCAGGGGTGGGAGCAGAGTGTTGGGAGCACAGCATGGGCAGAGACAGCTGCCTGCATGTTTGTTGTGCTCCCGGTCATATGCAGGCTGCGCGGTCGGCGGTCCTTCCAGTCGCATGTCTGTTTTTAACCATAGTCTGATATAGTCCTCCCAGTTTTCTGCAAGCAACATTTCATTTCAAAGGCTAGCAGTGTTCTTCTGTGGGTATTCTGGAGAGTGCAGGCCTCTGCCACGCAAAACAGAAGCACGTCATTTACAAAATGAGTACCAAGCAGTTGTAAAATACTATCAACGTAGAATGGAAGAGTACTACTGTTTTACACCCACTTTAACTCAAGAGCAACATATTGGGGAATCTCTGAGGTTTGGCTTTCCTATCCACCACAGCAGCCAAAGCACTAGTAAAGGCCCTGGACAATATTCTCTATTGATTAAAACAATTTCTTTCACAATAGCTCTTCCAAAGTCCCACTGTCAACATAAACTTTCTTTTCCATCACTTTATTCATGCCATTCCCTATGTATTACTTCACTGGCCCTTTCTAAACAGACCAGGAAGGAGCCGTGGTCCATGGGGGATGGGTGAAGGCAGTGGTGGGTGTGCAGTACGTGCACAGGCCATCACACAGATGCCCACCCACCTCCATGCACGGAGGCACCTCTGTTGCCTCCAATGCCTCCATGCGTGAGGGATCGGTGGAGATGGGTGGAGGTTGATAGAACGCAGGAGCGTGCACGCACCCCACCCCCCAGCTGTAGTGGTTGGACCCCCCCGCAGTCGCACACATGGATGAGGTGGGGGTGTCTGTGTAAAAAGGGCCATTGATTCCCAATTGACTTCAGTGGGACTACCCATGGTACAGGAGTGCTCCTAAATGCAGTACGCTGTAAGACTGGACCTGAGATTGGGAGGCAATAAAAAAAAAACCTGTTGTGATTTAACCAATTTGGGTGGGGGTGGGGACAGACTTCCTGAGCTATGAACATATGCAAATTTGGTAAATTCCTGGCCCCACTGAAGTCAGTGCCTAAACTCCCATCAACTCCAAAGGAGTCCGGATTTCAAAGCCTAAATCTATGGCCATTTTTACATGGACAGCCCCCTCTCCCCAATGGGTGTGCGGATGGGTGTGCAGTGAGGGGAGGCATCCATGTAAATGCCACGGTGGTAGGTGGGGGGATGGGTGTGCGTCCGTGCAAACAGCACAGGCAGTGGGTGGGTGTGTGTGCGTGCGTGTGCTCCTGTGCAACACCCATCTCCACCCATCACCCACCCATAGAGCAATGGGCTCCAATGCCCGATGCTCTATGGGTGGAGGTGGGTGGAGATGGGTGTGCAACCGTGGGAACAGATGCACGTGGACCCACCTCCACCCACCGCGGTGTGTTTAAAAAGGGCCTATGTTTGGCTTTACTCAAACTGCTTACTCATGAGTAGCCCCACTGTCTTCAAGGACATTATTCATGGATAAGGTGGTTTCAAGTTTTCAACCTTTATGTGTGCAACTTTTGGCTATGAAAATATCTGCTAAAAGCATATTACCACATTCACATTGGAAATTGCTAGTGGCAGACACTCAGGAAGCAAATATTTTTGAATACTCATAACTTAAGTTAATGCTCATAACTTAACTTCACTGTGCTCTTCTGATTAAAGCCCCATTTATGGACTGTCAGAGAAAGGGTGTTTTTAAACAAGACAAAATTATGCACGTCCGCCGCCCTGCTGCCTCCCTCTCCTGCCCCCAGTCCTACCGGGAGCTCTTAAAGGGTTAATGGCTGCCCATATGAGTTGCTTCAAAGCCCAGTCTATGGTGGTGGGAGTGTGTGGAGGCTGCCTGTGTGGCCACGGGGGCTACCCAGGGAGCCACCCATTAGAATCCCTCCCCACTCATTCCACATTGCATGGGTGCTCTGTGACTGTACCATTCAGCAGGCATGGACCTCGCATTTAGCCTTGCTCATTTAAAAATGTCCACTAACTCTTTGAACAATTCTGGCAAGATTTTCTGAAAGCAAAAACAGTGTCATGCTTGCACTCTCCCATAACTCAGAAAGAAATGGTGTGGAAGAAGTCTAGAAATTTCAGACCAAAGAAGTGAATGTTTTTAAAGTTCTGAGTGTGCCTGACAAACGGGAATTGCTGTGGAAAGCATCTTACAGCTTTAACCATTATGAACACTATTCTACCTAAGGCCACAATTCTAAAACCACATAGGGTGTTTTCACACAAGATACTCTCTGCTCACTACCCACCCACCGACTATACATGTTACAGGGCACCCATAGGGCAACACTGCAGCCCTGCAACATGTATAGTGGGTGAGAAGTGGGTGGAGAGTATCTTGTGTGAAAATGGCCTTACCCTGAAGCAGTTGTACTGATGAGATGACTCTGGACTAAATGATTTCAGAATTCCAGCCAAAATGATAGTTCTCATAAGGATGATAAATTGGCAGTAAAGGTCAGTTACTCAAATTTACCACATCCACCCTAAAAAATTACTATTATAGCTTGGTTCCCAGTATTCAAGCAACTTAAGGTGTTTTTAGACAAGCGCCTCCCCAATGCCCTATGCAGCCCTGCAACATGCATGATGGGTGTGTGATTGGTGGGTAATGAGTGGGGAGGTGCTTGTCTAGAAACACCCTTATAGTTTGCTAAAGATTAACTTAACTTTTCACTGAGCACTTTCTCACTCTTTGATTGGAAAAAGATAACACCTGAAATAGGCAGTGCAATCCTCCAAGCAAGTCAGTGGTGCCACTTAGGCCATTTTAGATGAGACGGTACCACACCGGCCCACCCAGTGTGATACCGCCTGTTCAAAAATTGGTAGTGGGTGGGTACGCGCTCCCACAACCCATGCACCTCCACCCATCGCCCCGCACGGAACAAATGGGAAAAACCCAGGTTGCTCCATGCGTGGGTATGGGTGGCCGGTGGGTGGTGCACACTGAGCGAACACCCATCTGCTGCCATCGAAAGCCTTCCCCACCCACTGGAAGTGCATGTGCGCTCCACTGAGTACATACAGACCCACCCCCTGCCCCTCCCCTCAGCATCTGTCTAAAAATGGCCTTAGCGCAGGCACAATTCCCATTTGCTTCATTGGGATTTGTGCTTACTTTAAGCTCTGGTGCTAGCACTATTCACCTTGGATCCTGCTGTTTTCTGTACTTCATGCCCTCATGTTGCCTGCCAAAATGGAGAATAAATCCAGCTCCTTCTAGGAAACAAAACAAAACAAAAATAAAGAAAAAAGAAATAAAATCTTGGACCACATACACTTGGTGCAATAGCCTTGAAAATATCTGGCTCTTGCTGGAGCCAGCTTATTCTTGTGACCTGGGGTGGCATAGGGACACCTGACATTGATGGAATCTGGCCTCCTTTGGTTACTCAGGTGAATACTCTTTGATCCATTGCTGCGCATTAGATTGCAGCAACAACCAGGATAATTTTCCACCAACTCTACCTGGTGAGAAGGTTGCAACCTTTTATTTCAGATTTGGATCAGGCCATTGTCATCCATACCCTATAACCTCAAGGCGAGACTATTGGAATGTGCTCTATGTGAGGCTGCCCTTGATGACTGTTCAAAAGCTGCAGTTAGTGCAGAATGCGGCAGCCTGCCTTCTGACGGGTGGGTCACAGAGAACCAGACAACTGCCATTTTAAGACAGATAGGCACAGAGAGTCGGACAACTGCTGTCCCATAGGGAGGCACTGACAATTCTGGACAGCAGGGGCTTTCACCAACCAGGATGGACATGGTTTTCTGCATTGCCCTAAGGACATCCCCCCACATTGGTGGGTGACACCAACTGAAACTGATCCAAATAAATAGGACAAGGCTGAGTCTCCACAACCTCAAACTCTGACTCTGCCATCAAATTAGCGGCCCACAAAGTTGTGCTCAATACGAGCAATTTTGTCTGCAAACTGAATGATACATTCTTCACAGCGAGTAACAAATTTATTTATTTTTTAAAACGTATATAAAATTTCTATCTCCCCCCTCCTGCCCACAGAGCAGCCCGGGGCGGCAAACAACAACTATAAAAAACAATAAAACATTTAAAACAGTTAAAAATTCCACATTATGTAAGGGGGAAAAACACTCCCTCCCCCCCAACCCCACCCACGCAACTCCTACCCCTCACAAAATAACAGGAGGGCGGGGGCCAAATGAACAGCTCAACTGGATGAGACTTTGCAGGTGCTAAATTTAGATGGGATGGGAAAGATGCAGTCAAAAATTACCCAGACCCACGTCAGTTGAACACAGGTGCCAAATGAATTCTCCCCCACCCTCTCTTTCTCTTCCTCCTCTTTCTATCATTCCACTTTCAGGCACTGGTTTATGCAATGGCACAAAGGCTTTGTATTTGTGTGCCAAGGCTGCCAAGTACAAAATTTTAAAATTACTACTAATCATGATTTTTTTTTGTTTAAAGATGGCAGTAATACAAAAGCAGCAGTTTTTACTGACTGTCATTAAATTTACTGACAGTTGGCAGCAACACCGGTGTATCCTTCAGGAATGCTAGTGACCTCCAATGCTAGTTAGTGGCATATCTGAAGTGCATGGGTGTTTAAAAAAAATAATCAGCAGGATGCAGGTCAGCCTCTCTCTTCCTCTGTGTGTTCTCGGCTCCACCCCCCACCCCTTTCCTCCCGCTTGTCCCCGCCCCCTGTGTTGCCTCTCCACCCCCTTGCTAGAGAGTGCCCTTTTCGCGTTTTTCTCCGTACGGAGGCTTGTCCCTAGCAGGATTCCGTTCCCAATAGCAGCGGCTCCTGTACCATAATGACGGCTGCACTGCTCTCAATGTCAGCAGCTCTGAGACAGCTTGCGAGCGGGCAAGGAGGAGCTGCCGTTGGTGCCTGCCTGACTCCGGCCAGGTAATGGGGGTGCCTGGCGCGCTTCTCGGTGCGAGGAAGTGAATCAGTCCCCGGGGGAGAGGGTGTCCCGGATTGTCCCTCACTGGGGGGAGGTCTCCTTCCCCCCAGCAGTTACTGACGCTGCCCCCCACCTCACCCCCGGCTTTGCTCTCGGGGGCAGAGGCGTTCCCTGAGCGTGTGGCCGCTCGGCCCCTTAGAGCCGCTTCAGTGGGCCCAAGGTGCTCGGTTTCGGAGTGGGAGGTTTCCCTACTATTCCTCGAATACCAGCGGGGAAGCTACTGGGTGACGGCCCCCTGTTCCACCCCCATGCTACATACCCCGTGCACTGGGATTACTAGAGGTGCCTTGCTGCCAGGGCATGCGAGTTGCAATTTGAGGAAACTAGACGGTGCCACGGAAGTGAGAACAAGAAGGATTGAGCCTAAATTGTAGCCAGGTAGATTATGGCTTAAATATTAGAGGAAACTTCCTAATCGAAAGAGTTGTCAAACGATGGAATAGGTTGCCCAGGAAGGGTGCGGATAGGGTTGTAGCTACCATGGAGAAGGGGCTCTGTTGAACCTGGGCTGTAGGGAGGCCACTGCAAGTGGCTTCAACACTGCTAGGAAATTTTCAAAGTGGGCAAGGGATGGACTGCCCCATGTGCCAACCACAGACACACCCACCCCTGCAGAGGCGCTTGTGTAAAACCACCTTGGGATGATGCCATGAGTGGGGGTTGCGGGGGGGGGGCTGGCGGGTGTGGATGAACATCTGTCAGCCACTTAATAGATGGGCAGGTGGGCACTCATCTGATGTGGGCTACTGCCTATTCTCTGTCTTGTTTGCCTTGTTTTTTCGTTTTTGTAACCAGTGTCTCAGGAAGTTATTTTTCACGAGTGTTGTGCCAGAATATGGTAATCATTCTTCTCTACCACGCCTTTGACTTTCAGTGTATATAGTCATATAGTGTCACCATGTTGAGCCCCAACGATAAATGACGGAGACAAACTAAGTATTGGACCAACTTCTGTGAGCCGCATGGGGCTCTGCCTCACATGTGAAATGTGAAAAGTTAGAACTGCTGACAAATGAGCAGGCTGTGGGTATGGGTAAAAATATGTAGAAAGAGTGACCAACAGCTCAGTCAGTCAGGAGATGGCTTTTGGCGGTGAGGAGGAGAGAGATCCTGAATCACCTGTGGGAGTTCACTTCTCCCACAGTGACCACTCCTGTGTTCTCTCAATCTGTCCTCAACGGGAACTTGTACAGGGAGAGAACCTTGAAAAGACAGGCTAGGGAACTTAAAATTAAAAACTTATCATGTCATGTGTCAGTTCTTAACCTTTATTGTAATTTTACCAATTGTAACTTTGACATCATAAACTGAAATGTTTATTTTTCTTCTTAGCATTTTCTTAAAAAAAAAATCCTGTGGAAAGCAACATCTTGAATCCCCCTCCTCCCCCCGAATCCAGCAGAAATCAACATCTTGAACCCCTCCCCCCCGAAATAATGGAATTTCTTAAATTGCATGGCAAAAGGTTGTGCCATTGTCTTGCCTCTTTTTGATCTCTGACCTGACTGTAATTGTCATGCAGTTACAGTATCTTTGTCCTAATTCAGATGTTTCACATAGAGATATTTATACTACATTTACTGGAATAACCAGTCTGTAAGGGAGAGACCATGGTAATATGGTCACTGTAGAAGATGGACTTAGATGGTTTTCCTGGAGTCTTTAGTTCAGTTCCTGATAGGACTGACTTCACTCTCTAACCTTTAGTGGTATTACTTAAGTATGATTACTTTGAGGTTCAGTGGCCTGATGGCTTTTTATGCACACTTAAAAACTGAAGTCTTGTCTGTACTTTGTGGATTTGAAAGATTCCCTGGCACTTATAGTAAGATTAGGGGTTTGTTGCAGAGGTTTTGGTCAAAATCTCATGGATTGCTGAAGAAAAATCACCTTTTGGGTAGTGGTGAACCAAATAGTGAAATGAGGAGAGACCATTTCCTGATTTTTCAGAACAGAACTTGAAGGTTAACGTTCAGCTAGTATGAAAAGTACAATTTGGGTTTCTAGGAGTAAAAATGATTACTACAAAGACACCCCTGCCCCCCATTTGGCACGAGAGCTTGAAGTTGGGTGAGGGATTTCCTTCTGGTTAAAAGATGTGCATCTCTTGTCTGCCCATCCCAAATCAATTAGATTTCTAGGCCTGACCGTTACAGACTGCTACCACTGATATGTGGAGAAAGCTTTTCTAACTTCCTTTTCATAGTCAGAATTTTTAAGAGAGCTTTTGCTGGATCTCTGATTCCAAAAGATTGGGAGCCACTATGCTGCTCTAGAAACACTGGCACTATAACTATAATATAGTGCAAGGGGCAGTATTATTGTTTGTTATTTATATGGTGCAGTGTACCTGGCACTGTACAATGATCAATTAGAGATAGGTCCCTACCCTCAGTCCCTTAAAATCTAGGAAAGGTAAGAGAGGACAGACAAGGGAGAGGGGAACATGGGGAGAAATAGGAGATGCCTGAGGCAGGAGGGGGCAGCATATAAATTTGAAGATAAAATAAATAAATAAATAAAATAAATATATTCATGAAGTTGAGAAGTCGCATGCGAATATGTTTAGCTTAGTGACAGGAGCAGAGTAAATGTGTTCCGGGAGGGAGTTCCTTGCATGGGGGCAGCATGGGAGAAGGAGCAAATACATTTCCAGCAGCAGGAGTTTCTGGGGTGGGTGAGGAGCAAAGCTCCTGGGTGGAATGTAGCAGGAAATAACTACCTGTTTGGAGTTCCACACACCCTGTAGGCTCATGACTTAAATAGTCCCACTGATCTTACTCAGAGAAGATAGATACAACTAGATTCTCAGGCTTTTTGGGTGCTAATCTAGGTTTGCCCCAGAGAGGGAAATGATGCTGCATAGAGCATGGGTAGGAATTCTGTGGAGCTAACTTCACCAACACAGAGGCATAGTATAGGATTCCTTGCACAACATCCCTGCTCAGCAGTACCTCTTTCCTGCCTCAAACATCACCACTTCAGTGTAAAGTAGAGCTTTAGGAGGACTTAAAAATGGGACAGAAGCCTTTTGCTAGCCTTCTGCATGGGGAGGAACTACATCCATACTTTTGGCGAATGACTGCAGAGCATAAAGCTTTTGAACTGGCTCAACCTTTTTCTGTAAGCTATTTGAGAAGATAGTGGGAGGTAAAAAAAAAAAAGTGGACCAGAAAAGTCAGTTTCATTTCACACGTGTTCAACATGCATCTTTCATTCTTCAATGCCAGATTGTCCCTAATGTGTTTTTGTTTTTTTTACTTCTGACAGTCATTTATGCTCTAACATCAGAGCCAGTGTGGTGTAGTGGATAAGGTGCTGAACCCGGACCTGGGAAGTCAGGGTTTGAATCCTGCCCTAGCTGCGAACTCCCTGGGCAGCCTTGGGCAATTCATAACCTCTCTGCCTCAATTTCCCATCTGTAAAATGGGAATTTGTCTCTCCAGTGTTCCCTCACCTGTGTCCATCTTAGATTGTAAGGGAAGGGAACTGTCTCCATTAATAGCAATTGTAAAGCACTAGGTACGCTGCTTGTGCTATATAAATGCTTAATAATCATAAATCAGTTTTCCTATTTGAGCAATATATTATCTACCAGCCATAATATTTCTGCAAGAATGTTACAAACCAACATGATAGCAAATATTGTCCAGATTATTAGGATAAGGAAGCTACAGTTTATTGGTAATTTCATACTTCTTGTCCAAAGAACTGGAAACTTGGAAGGGTACATGAACCTGCACAGGGAGGGAAACTTGAAAAGATAGGCCAGGGAACTAAAATTAAAAACTTTATTGAATACACAAAAAATAGGAATTTGGGTTTCATAAGCTACTATAGAAATGTGTAACAGCCTGAAGTCTCCTTACCTTTTGTTTCTTCCCTTCATAGTATTTAAGTGTTTTGGACAACTAATCGTCATTATATATATACACCTTGCCTGTCTTGCTCAGTCTGTAGTTGTGACTTCTCACATGCCTTAGGAAGGGCCCTGTGTGCCCTGAACGTTTACAAGCTCTTACCATAAGTTGGTCCAATTAAGGATTGCACCTGAGCCACCTCATCTCCATTTATTGATGTATAGTTATTGACTACTATAGCTTCTCTGTAGACCTGGTTTGCAGACTGTTGAATTTCTTTGGCTTCACAACAGGTCTTTCTCCTTGCAACAGTAGTTCAGGACTATGTTCACTGCATTTCCCCCATTGGTGGCAATGAGGAGAATGCAGGTCTTTGACAGTAGTTAACTTGAGGTAGAATGGAGAGGATTTTTGAAAGCATTTACTTCTATTGAGTTTTGACAAATTACCAATGCATTAAATAGATGGTAGCATTTAAACGGAAAGTGATGGTTAACGCTTAATTAGTGGAGTTATGTTCTATTATGTTCCATTATTTTGTAAAGGCCTGTTGGCTATACAATAATTATTGTATAGCCAACAGGCCTTTACAAAATAATATAACATAACTGATTGATTAATTCATATGGTAGCATTTTATATTAGAGTGACTGTTTCTATCATGTTTTAGCTGCAGTACTTGAGTATAGCTATGCCTTGAATACTGCTACCCCTTTTTACAGATGGGAAAGTGGATATACATAGGGTGTTTTTAGACACGTGCCTCCCCACCCATTACCCACCAACTACCCACCCATCATATATGTTGAAGGGCTGCATTGTCTAAAAACACCCATAGTCCAGTTATAAGTGCTCTGCCAGTGGATTGAATGGATGTTGGAAGTATTTGCATGATTGAGCCCTAAGCAAGTGTCTCGGGTTATGATTGCACCACTAAAGTCAGTGAGAGTATGCATTGGCTCAAGCTATATATCCTTTTCAGTCTTTATAGTGGAGTAAATGTTGGCATTCCCCCGGTGACTGCTGCTGAAGTGGCTGAAATTATTAGCTCCTTTAAGAATGGCAATGCCCCTGGTCCAGACCTGATTTCTGTTGACTTGATAAAGCAATCATTGGACTGGTGGGCCCCGAGGTTGGCCCTACTATTTACAGCGGTAAATAACACAGGTAAAATTCCCCCCAAGTGGGGGTTGACTGTAGTAGTTCCCATCTGTAAGAAGGAAGATTGAATGTCACCGGCCAATTACAGGCCCATCAGCCTTCTTTGCACAATCAGTAAAATATATGGTAAATGGCTGTTGCAAAAGCTAACTGATTGGATAATCCAGGAACAGATTCTTTGTCCAGAGCAGGCCGGTTTCCAGAGTGGGCGCTCGACTGTCGGCCATTGTCTCATTTTGCAACATCTTGTGGAAAAAATACATTGCTAAAACCAGAAAGCTGTATGTGGCCTCCTTAGATCTCCGAGCGGCCTTCGATCTTGTCAGTAGGGCCGTTTTATGGGAGAAGCTAGCTTCAATGGGCATGAACAAGCGACTGCTTTTTCTTTTACAGCAACTCCATACAAATACATCCCTTTCAGTTAAGATGGGCCGGTCTGACTCCCTGATGGAGGAAATTCCAACACAGTCGGGAGTCAGACAGGGTTGTGTGTTAGCGCCCGCCCTTTTAAATCTTTTTATTAATGGAGTAGTCTTCTTGCTGGCTTTGTCGGCATTTTTTCCTCCCAAGCTGGCTGACCGTGTGGAGTCCAGTAGGAGTCTCTTATATGCAAATGATATAGTAATTTTATCTCAAACCTGGGTGGACCTAAGCAGGCAGTTAGCTTGTTTCGCTGATTTTTGTCAACAAAACAAGTTACAGATAAACTATGGAAAATCTAAAATAGTGATTTTTACCAGAGCCCGTAAGTTTCATCAATGGTCTATTGATGGTCATAGTATTTCCCAGGTTAAATCTTTCCAATACCTGGGTTTACTTTTTCATGCGGCTGGGTCCTGGAAGGGCCACATGGAGAGGGCATTGTCTGTGGCGAGGGGTCTTTCCCTCTCCCTACTCAGACTTTACAGTAATACTGGGGGGAGGACTACACTCCCAGCAATTAAGGTGGGCCCAGTTGTATGGGGCTGAGGTCTGGGCACCCCATCTTGTTTCTAAGCTGGGGAAATTGGATAGTGTGCAGGCATGTTTTCTCCAGAGGCTGCTGAGGGTTCCCAGTGCTACTCCATTTGCGGCCATCAGACAGGAGACAGGGCAGCTCAGATGGTCTACTATGGTCTGGATCAGTGCTCTCAAGTTTTGGGTGAAATTACACAACTCCCGAACCAGGGGGCTTGTGCATTATTGGATCAATGATTCATTCAAGAGTTTGTGGCTGTCGGCAGTGGAGTTATCTTTGCGCCAGCTGGGGTTTAGCCCGGACTATTGGATGGGGAAGGAGTTGGCGGTTGTGCTTAAAGGATCTTACATCTAGGGTTGAGGATAGGGAATTTCAAGAAGAGATGGCAGTAATTAGAGCTACTCGCCATCTTGTGAACTATGTCCCCTATGTAAGGTCTCATCCTTGTATGGCCCCCTATTTGCTTTCATCAATTTCACCCAGAGTCAAGCATTTGCTTATGTCTGCTCAATTTAATGCTTTGCCTTCTTTGGTTCTGGAGGGCCGCTTTTCTGCAATTGACTTTTCAGAGCGACTATGCCCTTTCAACCGGCAGCATGTGGAAACACCTTACCATATCTTGCTCCAGTGTTGTCTATACGACTCGATACACCTTAAATGTCTTTCTGCCTTTTTCCAGAAATTTCCCGGTCGCACTGACCAAAATTTATGCATCCTGGCCCTGGCAGATGGCGATTTATCCATCTCAGAAGCTGTATCTCAGTTCTTAGTAGCCGCTCTAAATCTTCATACTCTTTTTCTTCATTTTAAGCAACCTTTGAGCAGTGACAGTTGAGTTATGGCACATGGTTTGAGTTATGAATAGAACTTGGGTTGATAGAGTTTCTTTTTTAATGGTTCGTTATAATATGGTTATGTATTAGAAACTGGTACCTAAAATGTTGTTGTGCTTGTGTGATTTCAACTTTGCATGTTGTTTGGTTGTTTGCATTTGTTTTTGAACGTATGGCCTTGGCCGCAATAAACAATATTATTAATGTTGACATTCCTCCCACCACCACCAAAATGTCAGTACTTCCAGTTTCTCTTTTTGAGAAAAGAATTTTGTTGTCATCTTTGGTTTTCTGTCCATCAGAAATTTTGTCTTGTAGTACAATCCAGCAGCTGTTTAGTGCCAGTATTATCCATTAGCACCCGTGTGAGGCCCCTTCACTTCAACGGGACAGCTGCGGACCCTAATGGCATGGGCACCAATACTAAACAGCTGGAGGATCACACTCTTAGTTTTGTTAACCTGCATACTAAAGAAGATTTTATTCAATATTAAACATTTAAAATGCTTTTGTGCAGTTTAACTTCTGGTTACCATCGAAACTGAGTCTGACAAAAGTATCAAGTTGATTATCTCATAAGTATCTTTTCTAACATAATGAAAAGTAGAAACTGAAAATCTGAATAAATATCTATATTAACTAAATGTGTGCAGTTTTCCTATTTTTGTTTAACAAAACGTACCAAATCTTAATTTAGGATAAAAACTATATTGGAAATATCAACGTGCTTAATGGTGATACCAACTAGCCTTATTTGGAAGATAAGTAAAAGGTACAAGCAGAGAACATGATTAAAAGTCCAAATTTTAAACCAAGGTTTTTATGTTTGTTGTTTTTTCTAATCCACTCTTTGAAGATTAAGCTTCTGGAAAGCGTGCTTATTTTTGGCTACCAAAATATAAAAGTGGCAGTTTGGGAGCAGGGTAGAAAATGAATATATCATTCTGCATATTTCCTTTTGAAGAGTATTGGAAGGAAAAGACCAAATTAATTGCGTGCTCCATTTTAGGAGTAGGTTTTATTCTCCTGTCTTCCAATTCTTTCCAAAGATCAGGCCTCTGGTGTCCTGAGCCCAGATCTTTTATACCAGTAGTAAAATAAGATCCTTTATGTAAACTAGAAATGGATTTGGGATCTTCCTCCTATATAATCAAAGAGTCACTGGCTGCCACTTCTGATGTGTATTCAGAATTGTAATTTACAAACCCATAAGACTGAAACCATATGGAAGTGCTCCTTGGTAGTTGCTATTTTCATCTTTCATTGATAGCTTCCTTTACTTGTAGCCTAGTGTCCATAAACTTAAAGCATTGAAGCCAAAAAGGATCACTATGGGTAAAGCCACATGAGAGAGGGCCAGCCAGATGCTCCCTGGCTATGTGAATAAAGCCGCCACACTTTGGGCTGGCAGGGAGAACAGTTCAACACCACCTGCCCCCCGCCCGGGAAACCAGGCAAGCTGCTGTCACAAGTCCTGATGTGTCCTGGGGTAGGCCAAGGAGCCATCCACACAGGCAGGCACCCGGCCCTGTCCAGCCTGTTCCCTGCTATGATGTAGACGCACAAGAATGGCAAACAACACCTGTGGCCTTATGGTGCCATGGGGCAGGGCTGCACAGGACTGGCCTGACAGGAGGCGACCTGTAACCCCACATTAGCCCAGGTGGGGCAGTGGTAGCCTGCAATACAACACCAGTCTTCTCCAGTGGATGCATTGCGTAGCAGTGAGCCATCAGTCCCAGGGTGAAAATGGATAAACACCTGGCAGCCGCCAACCTAATAGTCAGCAGCATCACGGGCTAATGTGGGGCAAGGTTGTCCAGTGTGGCTTAACATCGCCTTACCCTATGAGTTTGACCTCCTGAATAGCACTGATCATAGACTTTTACCCAGTGACTCCAGCATCTAGCTCCATGACTTCTAGTTAAACTGGAGTGTGCCTTCTTAGAAAGACATCCAATCTTGATTTAAAGTTGCTTACGTGGTGGATAGCTTACCACATTCCTGGGCAATATGTCCAGGGGCTAATTACCCTTACATAAAAATTTGCATCTTATTTCCAGTTCCAACTTGCTGCTTTCATTTTCCAGGCACTGTGTTTTGTTATACCCTTGTCAAAGAACTTCCTACCATCATATAGCTTCTCTATACATATGTATTACAGGCTATGATCAAATAATCTGCTTAATTCCAGATTCAGTGAACTAAGTAGATGGAACTCCTTCAGTCTCTCACTGTAAGGCAAATTTTCTGGGTCATGAATCGTTGTAGCTCTTCTCAGGATTTCACCAACTTTTCGTTATCTTTTTTTAAAACAAGGACATTTGAAATGGGCACTTTCACAATAGTGGTCTTACCAATTCTGTGTACAGAAGTAATATTCCCCTCCTTACTCCTGGTTGGTATTCTCTTGTTGATACAAGCAAGTACTCATTGGTGGCCATTTTTTTGCCATGGCATCATGTAATATAATACAGTTCCTAGGGTTGCTTCAGTCTCTGCTTTTGAGTATAGCCTACCATCCTGCAAGTACATTCTGTGTTCATGGATGTATGGCCTTGCACTGTATAAAAAGTGTGTCTGTGTCTGGTTCATAAGGCACACCAAATTGAGTTACCTTTCTAATTTTTTTTACAACTTCTCTTGTCTCTTAGTCATTGGTGCATTTTTGCTATGATTCTGGGGCTCTGTTGGTGCAAATTTGCTAGGGCTTGGAGTGTCCATCAGCTTTCTTATATTTGTAACGACTGGCAGTTGTCATGTGGTGTGTGGTTGTTGTTTTGGTTTTTAATTGGACCAAGAATTGATTCCCTTTATATCTAGGACTTTAAGATTTTATGTTAATTATTTTATGAGCTCTATTATTTATCTAATTCATCAGCTTAACATGTGCCTTGTATATAGATTTTAAAATATTATTATTTATATAGTGCCAGAAATGTACATGGCACTGTACAATCATTAGATCGAGACGGCCCCCTGTCCCAAGGGGTTTGCAATCTATGGAAGTCAAGGGAGGGAGGCAAGAGAGAGGGCAGCGTAGGGGGACCCAATGATACATTCATGGAGTTAAGAAGATGTAGGTGCACTGTCTTAGCTTAGTTATATGAGAGGAGACCTTGAATGATAGGACAGTAGAATGAGCATCGGTGAGCAATCTATGCAGGGAAAGGACCTAGGGAAGGCCTGGTGAAAGGTAGTTTTGGGAGGGAGGGAGCAGAGAGAAGGCATTCATGGAGGGAGTTTCAGGCATTGGGGGCAGGCATGGGGAAAGGAGAGAGATGTCTGTGAAAAGGAAACTGGGGCAGGTGAAGGTGGTGGAAGAGGAGGAGGAACAAAGATCCTGGGTGGGAAGGTAGCAGGAAACAACTGCAGAAAGATGTGGGGGAGCAAGACCATGAAGAGCTTGGAAGATGATGATAAGGAGTATGCGCTGAATATGAAAGGAGAGAGAAAAATAGTGAAGGTAGGGGAGATGGACGTGCAAAGTGGATGCCCTTGGCAGTGGAATGTTGAGCACAACTGAGAGGGGTAAGGCGAGTGTGGGGGAGGCCAGTAAGAAGGAGGCTGCAGTTGTCAAGTTGAGAGATGACTAGATCGTGGACTAGGGTTCTGGTAGAGGGAGCCGTAAGGAAGGGCTGGTTTTTAGCAATGTTATGCAGAGAGAGGTGACAAACCTTAGCAACAGACTGGATAATACAAAGGAGAGGGATGCATCAAAGATGGATCCCAGGCAGGGATGGCCTTGGAATTTGTGGACCCTTGGGCAAAGATAAAATGTAGGGTCCCTAGAGGCCCTGCTCCCTCAGGGGTACCATCCATGTTTGGGGCCCCACACCCTGTCTTGATGACAATGTAGGCCACTGCATGGCCCCCAGAAATAGAGATAATATCGGGGCCCAGGATGGTTGTCCTGTAGTAAGGCTGGTCCTGACCCCTGACTATGTGCCTGAGGGCCAGACATGGAAGGTGAAACCATCAATGGAAATTGAGAGGGAAGCCTTCCTCTCCCTTGTAGGAGGCAAGATGAGGAGTTCACTCTTGGACGTATTAACCTTGAATTGACAATGAAGCAGAAATTTCAGAGATTTCAGTTGATGATACGCAAATTGAAGTGAGGGTGGAGAGAGAGAGTTGACTGGACCAACACGGCAACCTTGCTTTCTCTACATTAGCATACAGGTGATACTGGAAGCCATGAGATTCAGCGAGCTTGCCTAGGGGATAGAGAGCAGGGGCGGATTGGCCATTGAATGCACCGGGAGGATTCCCGGTGGGCCGGGGCCGGGCTGGGGGCCGGTCATGCTGTCTTTTTAAAAATTATTCTTAACAAACAAACCCAAAACATTGTTGGTCCTGACCCCTGTAGGGTTGGGTT
>QEPC01012145.1:1035162-1079581 GCA_003113815.1 Sphenodon punctatus
GGCAGTCTCCCCCCTGCCATCCCCCCATAACCTCCCGCTCACCCCTGCCAGGCTGCTGAGGATCTGAGTCTGGGGACTCAGCTCCGATAGGCCCCAAATCTGGTACACTCTGCCCACCCCAAGCCACGCCCCCAAGCCACGCCCCCCTTAGGCCGTTTCCGGCACCGCGGCGGCTTTGCCGCCGGCACAGGGCCACTAACACTATATTTTCCCGGGCCACTTTTATTTCCCAATCCGCCCCTGATAGAGAGTAAAGGGAGAAGAGACAAGGCCGAGAACAGAGACTGAAGGGAGGTGACATGGAGTAGTGATTTCTAATATTTTTTTTTTTAAAAAATCCATTATTTTAGGTGAATGAAAGCTAAGTATCAAGGCCAATGTTAAATTTACAGGTTTTGGAAATAAAGGCAACATGACTGAAAAGTGCTATCATTGTATAGCATACCCATTTGCTTATAATACTATCAGCACTTTTGCTGTTTAATATGTTAAGTTGGGATGAGTGTGTGACCAATGTGAAAAAAGCAGTTGAGTACATTTTAAAAAGAACTATGTTAAACTTTCATCCTAAACCTATTTCATCCTAAATTTAAATAAGAATGTTTCCACAGAATATTTTTGGTATCACAAACTACTTCTGTAGGCTAGAACTTTTGGATTGCCCATTATTTTTTTAAAAGTATGTCACCTCAGCTTAAAAATAGTGTTCTTGCATAACATAAATATCAAATAAGTTATGTCTTTTGACAGTATAGGCCACTGCAGTTTTAATGGTTGGTTTGAATTGATTTTAACTGCCCTAAACTGGGGGTGGGGGAGGAGACCTGGTTTGAATTTCATTACACTAAAAAGTGAAACCCACCAGTTTCAGATATATATATTTTGCCAACCCAGTGTACATAGCTGTTCGTGCCCGCACCACCCATAAGAACAGACAGAGACATGCTCTGGGTAAAAAGGCCTTGGCCGCAACTTTATTACAACATAACTTACACATACATAACAAACAATAGTAAAGAACCTGTGTGCATAATAGCAGGGAGGAACCGTGCTATGTAAAGCAGGTCAGGGGGTTGAGCTAAATCTCGCTCCCCCTGCCCGGGTGAATCGACCCTTCAAGTTCACCCTCCCCTTGGGTCAGGGTGGGTTTGCAGCCCCCAAACCAGCCGTTCCGAGCCTGGGCTGGGGCCCCCGGCCTTAAGACACCCCCACCCCCGAGTGGTAACAGGTACAACAAGCGCGACCCCTCAGCTCATAGGGAGCCTTACCACAGCATGGTTCCTACCCCGCTAACCACCCAAGCTGCGACAAGACGTAGAAACAATATCACCTACATTGCAAATGAACATAACGGCTGTGGAGGAGGTGAAAAACCTGACACCCCTCCAAGACAATTAGGCCAGCGGGAAAATTCCTCCTCGGCCCTGAAAACAGCAATCAGCCTTAGCTCACAGCCGTTGACTTAATACTCAGAGTAGTACAACCACTGTCTTTGGTAAAACACATTGAAAAAAGGGGGAGGGTTGGGAGGGAAAACCTCTGTGTGTGGCCCGAGATTGAGGGGAGAGGAAGAGGCACCTGGCTGCTATAGGTATATATACCTGTCCACGCCCCCCGCCCACCAGGTGCCCCTCCTCTTCCCCCATTGGCCTACCTGTGCAGCTGCCCATGAGCAGGCAGGGGGGGGAGGGCAAAGGAACCCTTTGCCCAATGCCTGCACGGCACCCTGTTGGGGGTGGGTGGGCACAAACTCACACACACACCCCGCTTAGGGCTGAGGGGTGTCCCTTATCTTCATTCTTTGTAGTTGATCTTTTGTACATGCAGCTTCCTGCTACAACCCGCTCCCCCCGCCAAAAAAAGGTTTGTGTTCTGCTTTTATTGTATTGGACTACAACTCTTAATATGAAGATTGGTGGAGCATTGGGCAGCGAGAGAGCGGTGATACTTACTAGGATTCCTGAAGCAGCTGTGCTGGAGTCGAGACGGGGGTGGAGCCAGGACCTGCAGGAAGAAAAGGAAATGCTGAGCCAACGGCAGTGCCATAGGCGTGCGCCAGGGTCATGTGCCGAAGGGCTGCGCGCACAAGGGTGCGCGCCCTTCGAGCACCCTTCAAGAGACTGTGTGGGACCGCCGACAAACCAGAGCTCTGTCCGGATTATATTGTGTGTCCTAGGCACTGATTAGGAGACCGGAGTTCGTTCTCCACATTAGGTGGGGATTCTTGCTGGAAGAGTGGGGAAACCATGGAGAAGAAGAGAGGCCTTGATGTCTCCTCTCCAGACTCCGAGGAACACCTTCTGGCTAAAATTACAAGGAACTCTGAGAAGGATGCGGTAAGTGGTTCTTTTATCTCCGGGAACTGCTTTGCTTGCCTGGCTGATCCAGAAGAGCCTCAGGAGGAATCGTGTAATTATAATCCTCCACAAGATTGTGATCCTGTGCCAGAGCCTGGGAAGTGGATTTGGGCTATGAGAGACAATCCGATGAGGAACTATTTGGTATACCAAACCGGTCTTATTGCTAAAACTGTCGATGCTCTGTTTACTGGGTTAACAGAGCTCAGTGGTTCATTTGAGATAGTATGGCAACAACTGAGTGAGATTATGAACAAACTCTCGACCGATTTGGATAAGGGGTCTTTGGATTTGTAGCCTAATATTTCCCAGGGCCGGCGCTTTGATAATATATACCAGAGATCTCCCTATGGTCAAATTCAAAGGCCATGAAGGAGGCTTCCCATAGTTAGGGATAAGGAGATCTATTTGTATATTGGTAGGGATTCTAATGGAGTAGCTCATGTGTGGGACTCTCTGAGAGATATTATATTACATCTGTCCTCTTTGCTTAGGAGCCCAATCCCTCAGGATACTATATTGGGTTATGAGCAACTCCCCTCAGAACAACATGTCTATCGGCTGTGGGTGCAATTTACAACCCACAACTGGGTCAAAGCAATATTTAAGGCAGAAAGTATTTGTTGACTAGAGGGGTCTCTATTGATAGAGTCTGGGAGGGTACAATCACGGAAAATCTGATAAACAACTGGCCCCGGAACTCCTATCCCTCTGGTCCTCCCCTAATATGGTCCCCCTGGGCGCTTGGTTACCGGTTTCGGTGACTGGGCCTGTGGGAGTGGTTGGGGTACCCTTGCAAGTATCTGGTCCCCCCCCCCGCTCCAGATGTTGTAACCAATCTGGTACATTTTGAATCTGACTCCCAGCAACTCATGGAGTTGCTAACTCAGGGTGAGGATCATACAAATATCAAAGGGATAAGAGACGGTCAGGAGAAATGGGTGCCAGAATCTAGTAGTGACTTAGCGCAACCTGTAATTCAATCAGAGATGTTGGACAAAAGTTTGGGATCAGCCCCCCCATTTTTAGAATTTATAAATAAGGTGGCAGTGTTCCTTCTGGGAGATGGAGCTCAGGCTGACCCCGCTTGGTTGGGGGAAATGTTCTATGCATTGTCAGTCATGGAGCAAGACAGCCTTCTTACTAGGTTGGGTCGGCTTGGGGAATTTACCAGAGGGTCAGATTTAGATTATAATGCCCCCCCATTTGATGGCTGAAAGGAAATCCTACCCTTTGGTGCAGGATGATAAACTTTGGATGGCTGCTCGAGTGTTGGATCCGGCAGAGTTGGCCTCACCTCCCTCTCATAATTCCAAGGGAATCGACAATCTAAATAGGAAAGATAGTACTAGTATGGATTATGGGGGCCAGGTGCGTGATCGGGCCAAGACTAGCAATGTGGCCTTCTTGGATTCAACCCAACTTACAATCGAAATGACTGGTCTATCTACCTGACTTAGGGCTATAGGGGAATCAGAGTGTCCATCCTCTGTGCCCATGCCAGACGTAACTGGGAGAGGGTTGGAACAAATGCCCTCTGGGCTGCCGTTCTGTGTCATCTCTTGGAATATATCTGGACTTAGATCCAAGATTTATGACAAGGATTGGCTGGAATTTATAGACATGTTCGATCTTGTATGTCTCCAAGAGACATGTTTGAGGAACGAGGACCCTTTTAGCCTTAAGAGATTCGATGTCTATCTACATGGGGGTTCTAAGAGGTGGGGTCGAGGTCGTGTAGCAGGGGGTCTTGCTTTCTTAATTAAAGAGTCAAGATCCCAGGACCTCTTCCCTATAAAATCAGAGACACCATAATTTCAATCACTCCGGTTAAGGCTGGGTACCTCACCCCAAGACCAGTATATTTTGATGAATGTTTATATTCCCCCAGCCTCCTCACCATACTACAATCCAGATATTTGGGGGGTCCTAGAAGGGGAGATTCTCACGTTGGAGGAGCTCTACCCACAGGCAACCATGGTACTTATGGGAGATTGGAATGTCCAATTAGATAGACAAAGTTCTAAGGGAGCCAATATGGGCTCCTCTGGCACTCAGCTGGACGAAGAATCCCTTGGGAAATGTCATTCAAAACGCCAGTTGGAGGGGCTTATTATCAAGTTGGACCTTTGGGTCCTTAATGATGAGTATTTAAATAACCCTAGAGAGGGATTTACCTTTGTTGGCCCCCAGGGTAGGAGCAAAGTTGATTGGATTCTGGTGGATGCCCAGTATGGGAGTAAGATGGGGCCAGTCGAATTAATGGTTAGGCCAGAAAGTGACCATATGGCTCTTTCCTTATGCCTGGAAAAAGAGGACCCTACAGTCCTTTGGACCAATAGTAATGTTACACTTAGGGCCATCAAGAAAATGTCCTTTTCAGCCCTGGTCCAAGAACTGAGTAGGGTCCAATTATCCCAGCACCTCAGGCATTTAACCTCAAAGATAGAGATGGTCGAAGATATCGACGAGTTAATTGGTACCTTTGAAGATATTATATATTGGACACTGGAACCTTTTTTGGTAGAGGTTAAGAGCCAAGCAAAGAACCACGGGTGTCCGTGGTTCGATGCTCAATGCAGGAGTGTGAAAAGTCATCTTGTATTATTGAGGAGGAAATGGATAAAGGTCCAGACCGAGGGGTCAAAAAGGGAGTTTGGGCTATGGAAGGGGGCATACTCTAAACTCCTTATTAGCAAGAGGGCTGGATATTATAACAAACAGTGGGCCAGGATGAAGGTAGATTTTGCTACTGGTAATCGCAGCCGCTTCTGGTCTTCGCTTAATGTTATTAAACCAAGGGCCGAGACCGGCGGTCAAGAAATTCCCAGTTCAGACTGGGAGTCCTTTTTTAGGGACCTGTACTCTGACTGCCAGGTGGGGGAAGAGGGACTGGCCCCCATAGGGAAGAGGGGGCCCCTCGGGGCTGGCAGCGTGAGGACTTTTCATACCAATTAATCCTTAAAGCTATTATTGGGCTGAAACCAAATAGGGCTCCAGGGCCTGATTGTGTTACGGTCGAGATCTTGCAAGCAACTCCAGACTGGTGGGTCAAGGTCCTCTCCAAATTCTTTTTTCAAGCGAGCAGGGTAGGTAGGGTTCCCCCTTCCTGGGTGCAAAGTCTGATAGTCCCTATTTTCAAGAAGGGGAAAAGGCGAGATCCTTCATGTTATCGGCCTATTAGTCTTTTATCAATTGTGGGCAAGCTGTTTGCCGGGGTTCTCCTTAACCACTTGGAGCAATGGGCAGAGATAGGGGCCTTGGTTCTCCCGGAACAGTTTGGTTTTGCCAAAGGCAAGTCTATGATTGATTGTGGGTATATTATTCAACATCTTATGCATAAATACCACAAAGTAAGGAAGGGCCAGTTATATCTCGCCTTCGTTGATTTGACGAAGGCGTTTGACAGTGTACCAAGGGCAAGACTCTGGACTAAGCTCAAGAATTTGGGCATAGAGAGTAGACTATTCATTTCTATTTTCCAACTTTATTCAAACAATGAAGCAAGGATAAAGATGGGGAGGGGATTATCCACAGGAACACCGATTCCAATTAAGAGAGGTGTTCGTCAGGGGTGTGTGTTGGCTCCCCTCCTCTTTAATCTTTATCTATCAGACTTGGTTAGTTATATCAAGCCTGACGAAACCCATGCACCCAAGATTGGAGATACTTTTGTTCGCTTTGTTCAGTTTGCGGACAACATAGTCTTACTCTCGCAAACTGAAAAAGGCATGAGAAAGACATTGGAAGCTTTTGGCCAGTTTTGTTTCATCAATGGCATGGAGGTAAATGCCTCCAAGTCTAAAATAATGATTGTGGGGGAAAAGACTCGGTCCTCCAACTGGGCTACAAGTAGGATAGCTGTGGTTAACTCCTTTAACTATCTAGGAGTAACCATCTCAAACCGCAGGTCTTGGGACTTTCATCTCCAAGCTAGAGCGGTAAAGGCAACCAGGGCAGTTAGAGCTCTCACTAGAGCAATGTATTTATCAAAGGGAGTTCCTCTATCCACTTTTTAAAAAGTTTACCAAGCTAAAGTACCTGCAGTTTTGGGGTTTGGGATGGAATTGGTCTCTTCTCCCAACATACTGCTTCTCGAGAGGGTTCAAAATCTATTCCTGATATGGTTGATAAGAGTGGGCCCTAGTGTTCCAGGGGCTGTCTTGAGGGCCGAGACTGGTATTCTTTCAATCCAGGCCCTCTCTAGGATGGCCTTTGTAAGATATTGGGTGAGGCTGTTGCAACAGCAAGAGAAAGCCCTGACCTAAGGTTGCCTCAAGGAAGAGTTAATATATCTAGGTCCCAGGGGTTATCCTTGGATTACCTACTTGGGGCAACTGATTAACAAGCTATGTTTTCCGTTCACTTACTTCCAAATCTGAAATATGTGGGAGGATCCAGGATATAGACCAACAAGAAGATATGACCATTGTACGATCATGGAAGGTAGCCCCGTGGTTAAGCCAATTCAAATTGACATCCTCTTTCGAACTTTACCTGGATCAGCTAAACAATCCAAATTTACAGCGGGCATATACCCACCTTCATTTTCAGTTAGTTCGGACGGCTGTCACGGAAGGTAGGTTATATCGTATTCCCCTTTCGCGGAGACTTTGTAATTGCTCCATGGGTGAGATTGGGAATATTGATCATTATGTTCTGAGGTGCCCCTTTTTTTGACGACCTGCGAGTAGTATGGTTAGCTCCCTTGTTGGCTAGTGGATCCTCCTTTGGGGATGAGGGATCTTATCTTTATTTACTTACCCAAACCCAGGAGGAGGCTGTAAAGACTTTGACCTCCTTTACTCTTTTAGCATTCAAGAGGGGGTACATAACTACCTAATAGGCAAGTTTTAGCTAATTCCAGTTTACATGCATGGGGCACATGTTGTATGCTTTATTTCTGTGCTGTTAAGGTGACTTACAGTGATTGTATTTTGTGTATCTTGTTTTTTTTGTCTGTTGTTTGGTTTGGGCATATGGCGAAAGCCAAAATAAACAATAATTATTATGATGTTTTTGTCCATTGTCAGGGGCCAAGCTCTGCCACAGTAACCCCTGTGGAAGAGCAAGGCATTTTTAGCTTAGGTATTTTCCCTATATTAGGGCATAGGGGGAGAGGTTGTATCAATCTTTTCTATATTCTATACTGCTGTTATTATATTATTAGCATGTTCTATTACGTAGCTTTGAGATTTTGCAGCTGTGGCGTAAGCCGGCTGGATAAACAAATAAATAAATAAACAAACTAGATTGGTCATCGTAAGCATAAATAGATGTCAATGCGTAATGATCAGATATGTTGGTGGATGTTGGTTAACAGCAGCTAATGGGCCTTATTTTGAACTGATATTAAATTATGACAACCGGACTAGTTATTTGCTGCTTGGCTTATCCAAAGTAATTGTATGTATATGATGACTGTATATACTGTTTATACTTTGTATATGTTTTGTTATTTATTATCATTTGCTTGTGTGTTTTTGTTTGTTTGTTTATTTTGGGCCATGGCGAGAGCCAGTGCTATCAATAAAATATATATATAATATGAAGATTAACTTTCACTCTTCTTGGAAAAATAACTGTAGAAAAGTCACCATTTCTTTTTCCAGGTATTGCTTGTTTACTTTCCCTGTGTTAATGTTATGGAAATCAAAGACAGTGTTTACGCAACTTGGATTAGCTCTACTTAAATCCGAAAATCTGCTCATGGCACAGTCAACTGAAGTCAAAGGGGTGCTTTTATATTTTGCACAGTTCTTCTAGCCAGCAGTATTAGTAGATTTGGATGTTTCCTGTAGTTCAGAGGTTTCCGAACTGGGGGCTGGTACTCCAAATGAGGTCGCTACATCTACTGATGGAGGTCACAATCCCAACTGGTTTTGATAGGATTATGATTAAGTCTCAAAATGAGGCCACACTGACCAAGTTTGAGACCTGCTACTGAAGTGATTTATTGAACTTGCTACTTCTACATTATCTTTGTCTCTTTTTTTGATAAAGTGCTATGTACACTGACAATGCTATATAAACAGCTGTTTTGGGGGGGTGAAATCCAAAGAATTTCAATATAATCTTAAAATATTAGTTGAATAAAATGTAAGCAAATCCCCTCCATCTTGGGGCACTCAAGTACTATATTTGGATTTATTGCTTTCTTGTATGAATGGAATTCTAACCAAGTTACAAATCCATCTCTCAAATGTCATAACTTTTCTCTTAATCCAATTTGTAAGCAGTTTGCCTCCTGCTAACTTGAATTTCACTTTTTGAAACACTTTTTTGTTTTAAATTTAGAGTCCTATATCAGCTAAATGAGGAAAGAAAGGTGTAGTTTAAGATTAAGCTCATATAGCGTATAGTTTGTTTATCTGTTGTATGTTTCAAGGTGACATTGTTTCTTGCTAGCCAATATAAAATATATTTAGACACCATCTTGTTAACAAGGCACCTCTGGCGACTGTAATTTGTGGTTGTCTAAATCTCTCCTTGACCTGTGACTGATGTTGAGAAAGTAAATTAATTGTTGACTGCACTAGACAGATTGTAGGCAGACACAGAATTTGTGTGGGCAAACGTTTCTTGTAGCTATTTGTAACAATGGGCTTGTAACATGGAAGATTATTTATACATTCAACTTTAATTTGCTAAAAAAAATTTGAATGTCATTTAGCGTTTATTAAAATATTTGAAGACATACGATTAAATTTGTATTCAATATTTAGTGTACATTGCTAATTTAAGACTTTCATGCCATTCTAACAAAGAAGCATTCCCCAAATGCTAATGTTGATGTTTTGTAGTGTATTTTTGTATTTATGTACAAAATAAAACGATAGTATCTTTTATAAATTGTCTTAAACTTTCTGAATCCAAATAAAATGTCAAGTTTTTAACTGTTAGCATTTATTGTGTGTGTGCTTTTTAAAGTGTAGATCTAGTAAAAGAATGACCTAAGCAAGAGAGGGAGTAGCTGAAAACAGGGATAAAAGGAAGGCATCCTTTTCAGATAGGAATCCTTTTGAAGACCTAGTATCAGTTAAAATGGGATTGATTTGAAAGTAATGGGTTTCGTGTGTAATGTGTTTTATGGTGTGTTAAGGAACCTTCATATAAATTGTCTAAAAAGCATCAGCAATATTTTGTCTGGATGTGGAAGTTGCTGCTTATATTCAACACAATCCACAACTTATCATTTCAATATTGTTGCCAGTGCTTTGAATTGGGATTTGCATGAGCAAGAGTAAAATTCACATCCTGAGCATTTGTTTTTGCCTTAGGGGTTTATTCTACATTGTAAACTAGACAGCAAAGCAGGTAGCTCTTTCAGTCAGCTAACAGTTGCTCCAATAGCAAAAACGTAAAGATAATAAAATGGATGGAAAGGAAAATATAAAGAAAAGTAAGATGGGAGGGAGGAGGGAAATAATGCATTAAATAAGAGAACAAGGGAATGTAAAAATATAATGGTTGAACCATTTATTTTGATCCCCCCCCGCCCCCCAAATGTGCTTCTCTCGATACCCTGTTTTAATAGAAAAGGAACATGAGTAAAGATTATAAAGGGGGAAGACTACAGTCACATTATGCAATTAAATGTATATTTCAAAATACAGGAAAGAGCTTCTTAATTAGCTTATAATGCACTAGTACTAGCCAATTCATTCCTGATCTGTTTTAAAAATTACAGTTGCAAGATAGCAGATGTTTCTTTTATGGTGTTCCCCATTATAAATTAGGTTAATCTTCTAAAGCTACCTGTACATAATTTTTATTTTGTATTCTGTCATAGAATTATAGCTGAAGGTTTGATGCAACTGCCCTTTTAAAATTTAATTGGAGATAGACAGTTGTCCTTTACTTGCTTAAAGTTGAGTGTGCATGATAAACATCTTCACAGTAGTATCCAAAACCAAAAGAGCGTTGTGATTTAAAATATTCTCTTTCAGAGAGAAGACTTAATACTCTTGATCACAAATTTTAACTGTTATCACTGAAGAGTAATGAGGCTAAGGCACAAGCACTATAATTCTATGTACCAGTGTTACTCAATTGCTTTTCATGGTGGGTCAGATTTTTTTTTAAAAAGACCTCATTTTGTGGGCCAAATGGTGTGTGAAATGGGGCAAATGGTAAAACTAAATACTCAAATTCTTGGATGTTGGGAATGAGCTGGTGGGAGTAGGAGTGGCTATGAAGAGGCCAGGAAAGAGGTAAAGCAAATGACAGAGCAAAAGAGATTGAAGTGGGGTGAAGGCTATTGGGCGAGAACTGAAGGGATAGAGAAAAATGGGCCTAGAGAAAGAACAAGGGACGCCAGGTTGCTTGCTCCCCCCCACCCCCACCCCTTTCATATTCACTCTTGAGGAGGTTGCCCCCTCATTCTCTCCTTTTCCTTTCTGACTGAGGCAGTTAAGACCTTTACTGAGCCTGAGCCACTGCCCTTTTGGCTTGTGTCTTGAGAGGGAAAAGGATGCAGCAGGGCTTGTCATCTAGCTAATCAGGGATCAGTTTTAGCCCTGCTTACTTTGGGTGCAAACAGAAGTGGCAGCTCGTGCTGCTGCCATGGACTTTCCCAAGCAGTGGTGGGAGCCATCACTCTAGCCAGGAATCCGCCAAGCAAACATGATGGCGGCAGGGGAGAGGGCAGGGAGACACACAGATGGGCACCTGTCCACATCAGATGCACAACTGTTGTTGTCCATGTGCTGCATAAAGTGGCCCGCCCCCCTAGCTGATGAATGTGCGTCTGCCCAGCCACACCCTCACTTTGCATGAAACTGCACCCTCCTAATAGCAGACCCCATGGCACCCAGCACTCTTGCCACTCTGGGCCATAAGTAAAGCAGGCTATTACTGTGGCCATTTCCTGGCCATGTTGGTGCTTAGCCCAGACTGTGACGTGGATTTCCCCGAGTCGCAGCCCAGACTAAGTGCCAACACCGCCTGGGAAATGGCCCAGGCTAATGCTTTCAGAAGGGACAGTGGCCCACAGGTTAACGTGTGGAAATGTGTGCTACTGTCACATCTGAAAACACCCATTCTCCTTCTCCCATCTAGGCTGGAAAGGAAGAATTAGGGGTGAGGGGAGAGGCTTGGTTCAAATTTCAACTACAGCATCTTGAACAGAGCTGGCTATTTGTGTCAGGGAGCTGGGGGCTATGGAAGCAGTCTCTGTAGGCCATATTCAGGCTGCCTACATTACAATACTCTGTTTCACCTGGATTTTAATAGAAATAAGTGACTACTATAGTCTGGATGTTTTTATTATTATTATTATTATTATTTATTTATTTATTTATTTATTTAATTATTTTGACCCCCTGTAGTCTAAGAAGAGTTAGAATACAGGGTGTTTTTAGACACGTGCATCCCCAACTATCATGCATGTTGCTGGATCATATTGGCGCCCTGTGCAGGCTTGCAACATGCATAATGAGTAACGGGTGGGGAGGCGCTGGTCTAAAAACACCCCACGTGTGGTTTGTATTTGCTCAGTTGAGGGTTCACTGGATGTTGGATTAGCCCATAGTGCGGTATTTGGACAACAACACAATAAGTGGCTGTACCAAGTAGCATAGATAGGGCAATGTGGAAAGTGAGATGAGGAAAGCAATCAGTTCATCCTTCTCTGCGTCTGTCCATCTCAACTGCTAGCTTCCCCGGAAGAAGCAACCATCAGTCCAATGCAGAGTGGTAAAACTGCTCTGCGCAAGCCAGTGGAAGATCTGGATCAGGGAATTATGAGATGCAGCAAACCCTTCTGTCCATATGTGATGGAGGCTCATGGTAACTAACTTAGAAGTTAACATACTCATGAGTTTGGATTTATTTACCTACATCTAACTTGTGGGGAAAATAATGACAGACTCTAACATTTGTGTGAACATGATCTAAGTGGTGAACGTTGAATCAGCATGATGGCTGTTCCACTTGCGTGGTGTCGTTTGCAGCCCTGCAATGGCTGAACATGTGGAAGCTGGAAACAAGACCCAGCAGAAAAAAACTATGTGCGATGGGGAAACATCAAGAGAGAAGATAGTTCTGGAATGGTGATGGCGGTGCTGGGACTAGGAGGGAAGCGTAAAGGAACAGCTAGAGATTAAAAAAGAAACCAGAAGGACTTGGGTAATGGTAGAAGGACAGGTTAAGGTGAAACAAAATACAGCATGTCTCAAGTGGTGATTCTAGTCTCTTCTTTAGATATCTAAAATACAGTGAATTGATGCCTCTGACTTCTGTGAAATAACTTGAAATCAAATGCACTAATGGTGTATTTAACATTTTCACTATTGAGAGAGCTGTAAAATGAATAAGGATTTTAAGTTTCTTGGTAAGTGCCTTAACAATTGCTGACTAGCAAAATCCCTTCCTTGTGAGTAGTAAGTAACTTCAGGGTAAGCTTTGTGAGTAGGAAGTAATTTGAACCTGAATAATATATAACAGATTGATCAGTTCCATTTTGAAAGTTTATGTTCCACATTAAATATAGGTTCTTTACTGGAGTTCTTTTTGTAACATGGAAACTAGGAGAAAGTTGCTGGACGTTAAGACAGGTTTTTGAACCTTATTATATCCAGAAAGAATTGTATGTTCCTAAAACTGCTTCAGAAGAGGAAAGGTTAAAATGTAGCACATGCAGTACTTCAGTGTCCAAAGGCAAGAAAAGGTAGGTGAGGACTCAATTGTATTTTGGAGTTTGCTTCTGAGGGGACTCTTTAGGTTTAGTAATTTGACACCGTTCCAAATGCATTTTGCACCAGTGAAAGCGAAAAGACTTCCCTAACACAGGCCATTTTCAAACGGATCGCGGCGCCTCCATTGTCCGTGAGGGATGGGTAGAGGCAGCGGTGCATGGGCAGCCTGTCCCATGGACGTCCACCCACCTCCACCCATCCCCACGCACGGAGCATCTACCATTGGTGACCATTGCTCCATGTGTTGGTGATGGATGGAGGTGGTTGGAGCAGGGGAGCATGCATGCACCTCCACCCACCTGCTGTAGCAATCCTACGGATGCGCTCCCCCCACAGCCCGCCCACCTGCACACATGGGGGGGGGGGGTGTCCATGTAGAAAAAGTCACAGAGGTGGGTTGTGGAACACTAGTTTCTTTCATTCCTTATAGGCTTGGAATTAAGCCCCTTGACTTTCGTTCTTTTATTTATAATGAGAGCGCAGTTTTTACTTACTGTTACTTTTGATATAATGTGGCTATATATATATATATATATATATATATATATATATATATATATATATATATATATATATATATATATATATATATTGGGGGGGGGGGAGTTTGACATTTAAAAAACATAAGCAGAGCAAAATTAGGTCACCTTTGGGTTTTAATTTGTATTCCCTCCACCCCCAGTCTTTTCCCTGTTCTACTACTCTCCCATCCCACAAACGCCAACATAACTAAGAAGATTCTGCATGAGCAGAATTCATTAAATTATGGTACTGTTGGAATTGTTTTTTCCCTCTTAATTAAAGCCTTCCACTGTTGAAACACGAATCTGCCAATCTTAGATTTTCGGTTAATTTCCAGACCTATGTGGATCTGTCTTAGACAGCAACGCATAATGTCCTGTTGCTGGCGGATAACTTCTTAATGAGTGCTTTTTAAACTAGAATTGATCATAAGCAATTTAATGTGCAGCTTGGAGCTACTTAAGACGTCCAATGCCACTGGAGCATGATATAAAGAGAACTCAGTTGTTAGACCAATATCCATAGTCTTGTCCTTCATACATCACAAGTTCTGTGACAGCTACTATAGTATCTTGGAGTTGATCTCAGATTGCTTCATTCATGGTGTGTTGAGCCATGCTGCTGAAAATGTTTTCTTCTTTTTTAATAATAATGTATTTAGTACTTTAAAGGTCATGAGTTCAATTTGCAAAGACAGGTGAACTTATACTAGTTGGCTTTGATATATGATACTGGGTAGTTACTGGCCAAAGGTCAAACATTGTTAAAATTAGTTTTATTTCAGTATTTATTTAGGCACATACCAGATGAGTGACACCTGCACATCTAAAATTCAGCCCTGTCTCTCAGAAAAGCATAGCTATTTCACTCCTCCATATAACTTGTTGCAATTATATAAACAGTAATCCAGCAATATGATACATACTTACTTGTACATGCTACATTCTGTTTACATTTTCCATTTCAGTTTTGTATTTTATAGATATATTTGTCATTAAAGTAATGCAGAATTTTTCTGTAGTTTAGACCAGAACATTTCTTTACTCGCAGACAAATATAACTTGCTCTGTTTATCATTCAACAACATTTTGCAGGCAGAGGACAAATGATGTGCCAGTGTTGTCTGAGAATGTAGCTACAGTATTTATAAATAGGTCCTTGATCTCCTCCAAAACTGATGTTATTCATGAAGCACATGCTACAAAAGGTAGTACACAGTCTTGCGTTTGCTAGTTTGTGCTATAAATGGATATGTATTTTGTTTAGTTTCCTGCACGCAAGAATAATGAACAAGATCTTATAAAAATGACACTTTAATGTGTCTGATATTAAATCCCCATGCCTTATGAAGGTAATACATTAGTGATGCTGGACTGGGACCACCGCTTCACCAGCGGTAGGTCAGCTATACTATTTATTTATTTTTATTTTTAAAACTTATATGCTGCCCCCTCCTGCCTCAGGCATCTCGGGGCAGCTCACAACATTTAAAAACATATTAAAATATACAATAATTAACAGCAATTAAAACAATATAAAACCCAGCCCACCCACCACATCTCCTTCAGGAGAGGCCTGGTGGAACAGCCAGGTTATACAATGTCTGCGGAAAGAGGGGAGGTCCATAATTAAGCGGACCTCCAATGGGAGGGAGTTCTACAGCCGCAGCGCAGCCACAGAGGACGCCCTCCTCATGGTGGAAACCTGGGGGACCCCGAGGAGGACGCCCCCGGCCGATTGCACGGGCTGATCCAGGACCCAGAGGGTGAGGCGTCCCACAGGTAGGTGGGACACAAACTGTTTAGGGCTTTAAAGGTCAACGCCAACACCTTGAATTGGACCCGGAAAACAATCGGCAGCCAGTGCAGAGAGCGGAGCACCAGTGTAATGTGCTCGCATCGGCCCGTCCCAGTTAAGAGATGGGCTGCCATATTCTACACCAGCTGAAGCTTCCAAACCAGCACCAAGGGTAGCCCCATGTAGAGTGCACTGCAGTAATCCAGTGTTAAGGTAATAAAAGCATGGATGATTGTGGCCAGGTCCGAGTCCGAGATATACGGCCTAAGCCAACGCATCAGATGTAACTGGCAGAATGCCCCCTTCGCCACAGCCGTCACCTGGACATCCAGGCGAAGCTGCGGGTCCAGGAGCACCCCCAGACTCCAGACCTGCAAAACCGGAGGATAGACCCCATCAATGATGGGGGCCATTACCCCCCCACCCCCCGGCCTTCCCCACAACCATCACTTCCGTCTTGTCAGGATTTAGCTTCAGGTGTCTCTCCCTCATCCAATCCCCCGCAGCCGACGGACACAAGGTAAGCGCCGAGTCTGCCAGGCCTGAGTCGGAGGAAAATGAGAGAGATGGCTGTTGTAAAACTTGGTGTAACTACTTGGTGTAAAACTTGTCTAATTAGGTTTCGCAAGACTTCAGGCCTTTCAAATTTGGGGGAAAGCGCCATTTTCCACCAGATAAGAATTAGCTACCCACTCCCCTTCCTTGGGATTTGGGAAGGGGTTTTTTATTTTATATCTAAGGCCCTTCATTTTCAGTGTTTATTTTCTTTTATGTGGCTTGCTGTAGAATGGAAATAGAACTCAAAACATTGTATGTCACCTCTGAGTTTAAGAAAACAGTATCTCTAATCCCCTAATAAAACCTTGGGTAGGGGGAAGGTTGGGGGATTTGTGAACAGTTACTGTTTTAGCGTTGTTGTGTTAATTGTGTGTGAATCTTAAAAGTAAAACGTGGGGTGTCCCCCTGCCCCCCATATCTCCCTACAAGTTGCCTATGCTCTCATGTTTCTTTGTTAAAAGTGCTAGTCAGTAGTGGTCTCTGGCAGTGAAATCCTTGGGAGGGAGGGCCTATTTTGCCCCTTGATTTGACAACGACTCCCCCAGGGTGGAGGCACCAAAGTACCAAATACCTAGGTTGCTTAGGATTCTCCTCTCCCTCCAGGAGGTCCCAAACAAGAGAAGTAACCCGATCCCAGGGCCCCTAAAGCCCCTCTACCAGGGAAGCAGAAACAATGCCAAATGAGAGGGGTGGCACATACCTGCTCTGAGCCCTGTGTCACTTACGGGGAGATTAATGGGCGGGCAAGGGGTGTGTGTGTGTTACATTCGTGTGACAAATCTTAAAACTGTTAAATGCTAATGAATCTCATGCCCACCACACAGACAATTCATCAATACGTACAGATGTGCATGCACCTCTGACCGTGCATGTATGTATTTTGTGTGTGTGTATCTTCCACTGCATTGCCTTACCTCAACAGGCAGCTTTGCATATACATGTAGATTAATTTATTATTAACATAGCATGCCTATCTTGGCAAGTGGTGATGTGGAGTGACTAATGACTCTCTTCCATGGTAGATGTGGGCCATTGCATGAGATTCTGCACTGGACATATTTTGCTGGATCGTTGAGGCCTAGTTGAATCTTCACGTGTGATTTGAGTGTCTCTTCCTTTGGTGCACGGTCAGAGGTGCCCTGGGATCAGGTAACTTAAATCACTGTATCATGATACCAGACTTATTACCAAGTATTACCACCCTATTACATGCATGTTGTTACTGCAAATACACACTTTTAGAAGTTCTAAAAGTTTTAGAACTGTAATTAAATGAATTGCATAACAATACAATTTAACATGACAGATAATTGCAGTGTGTTTTGAAGAAAGTCCATTTTAGAACTGTCTGCCATGTATCTGTATTCTATAGTCTTAGAAATTGTTTTTAATTTAATGTAACACTAATGTACATGTTAGCTTGGGCTTCTATGTACTTGTAGAAGGTAAAATACAATCACCATGGAGGCCCTGGGTACATGTATATTGATAATTATGTTACTTCTATGTACTTTGTTATACCCTCTTTTAAAATCTTTGTGTCTGTTAGCCTTTAAGTGTGATCATTATTTTTCCTTTCTCTCTTTTTAGAATACTCTTCCTGTTTATAAGCTTATACACAATTTATATTTTGCAAGAAAATAATTAACTTCTATTCCTGATATTTTCTTTTCTTTTTGAGTCCCTTTCTATTTGGATCTTTGTTTTTGCACCTCCAGTCACTCACAGTTAGCCTACTTAAATTTTCTTTCCACTTTATTAGAGTACATACCTTCACACACGTGCATGGAGCCCATGCCTTATTCAGAATGGGCTGGTAGTTTCTTGCTCTCTCCTGTCACTTTGACATAATCTCCCTATTTTAAAGACTCCAGTTCTCTTCAATATACTCCAACCAGTGACCAAGAGGGGGTGCTAATAGATCAGTTGGATGTCTTACCCATGTAGATTGTCATTTGTTTTATGCAGTTAATTCAGTAGTCTGCTACATCTGGGCTTTCTGTGTACCATTCCAGTAGCAATAAACTCAGTAATTTGACCTCCTCTCAGAATGACTTCTCATGTGAAGATTTATTTGGGGGGAAAAAAGTCTTTCTTCACCTTTTCACTCATGGCTTTCTTATTTTTGAGGTGTAACCTGTTTTGCAACTCTTATGGCTGTGTATTTATTGTAGAAAAATAAGAAAGGGAATGTTCGACTATGCATTTGGTGAGCGTCACTCTCTCAAGTATTGCTCAAAACCAACAGAAGCATCGGAATAAACTAACGTTTGTTTGGAAATGTTTATTTCTTAAAGCTTTCTTAAGGCTCCCAGACAGGCCATTTTCCTTCCGCCGCCCCCCCCTTCTTTTTAGCAAAAAGGTTATAGAACATAATTTTAATTTTCCTATTTATAGTTTGCTAAAACTACTTTGCTCCACTTAAAGAGATGCAAGACACTACAAACTCAAGAAATTCAATTAAAGTTAAATTTAAAAATAATTCCTACTGGGTTAAGGTATGGAAATCCAAAGTTGAATCATCCAAATTAAGAGTCCCATCTTACTTTGGACTGAAAGGAATACAGTACCTTCTATTTGGTTTCTACTCATCCATGGGAAGTTCAACATAGCACCATTGACTGATGGAGAAGTGGGCTCCTCGGAGTGCAGCTTCCCCCAATTCCCTGCCTCGCATAAAAACTCTGGCTCCCAGGCAGTCTGGTGGGCTCAGCCAGCAGCAATAGTGGCACAGGGCCTGCTTCCATGACCTCCATGAGGCTCTAGCAGCCAAAATGACGGTTCTGCTTCTCTTGCTTTTGAGGGAGCCACATGGATGCATCTTCAGGTAGCCGCCTCTGCCAAGAGCTGCAGTATGGGTGTCCCAAGAGCCGCATGCAGCTCCCAAGCCACCATTTGCCCACCTCTGTAATAAAGCATTCAGACTTAGAACAACAGTCACACAGTGTGGCTCTTGAAAAAAGTAAGAAAAAATCCGTATTTCCCAGCAAACGTTGAGACATTGCCTACAGGAGAATCCAACTTTGCATATGCTAAATTTAACCCAAGTTCATGGTTTCTTCAGGGAAGAAAAGTAAATCCGGCACATAGCCTCAAATTCTTGTATGTTTACTATTGTTTTCGCCTTAACTAATGGAATAACTACTGTGGCTCCATAATACAAAACAACTTTCAAACTTACAGGTCATCAGTGGCACTAGTTTGAAAGATGGGCCAACCTGTGATATGCCCAAATCCAGTGTACAAAGGATTTCCTTTGGGGATGCTTTGAGCATCATGCTTCAGTAGGCCAGTGGAAGTAGGAACAGCAATTTGGAATGCAGGGTGGGAGCTTGTTGAACTTGTATTCCTTAGATTCTTAATGACAGCATCTGTAAAATTTTAAAGGAAAACAGCAAGTCCTCCGAACAGTCCATCTCCTATTCCTTCACAGACTGCACAACACAATTTCTTTCTTCCATGTTGGCCAGCCCTATCTTTAAGGGAAATGCACCCAACTACACTATACCTTAGCCTATGACACATCGTCTTTTTGTGGTCATATTCTGTATGTCATGCCCACAATATTCTTGTGATGAAAAACAGCACTCACAACCCAGAGAAATGCATCCTGTGGTAACATCCAGAGATGAAAATGTGGGCAGGCTATTGGAATGGCCACTGTAATATGCAGTGATCATGCAATAGGGTGTGTGAAGCAGGGCTACATGACATGTGGTGATGTCATGTGTTCTGTAGGAAACTGTGTGTGAAAGCACCTGATGATGATGATAAATTTTAAATTTTTAGTGCCTCTTCCCCCCCGCCCCCCCCCGATGAATGGTGCTTAAATTGCTTCCCAGTATTAGTAACAAAGTTTAAAAGGGGGATTTTAAAAAATACATTAAGGAGAAACCAGCAGTGGATCTTCTAAAAGCACCTGGAGAATAGAAAAGTCTGGAAACATAGAAACGCCTGGAGGGAGCGAGTTGAACATTGAGGGGACTATCATAACAAAGGTCTGATCACCTGCCGACTTACGGCATGATGGTGGGATCCCCAAACAGTGGGTGGTATCTGAGCACAGATAGCCAATAGGGAGACCTATCGGGCATGGAATATATACCCACAAATCCCTACAATCTCCAGCCCTGTAATCCAAGGATCTTGGTGAGCACCGCTGATAAAAACCTTGGTTAGAAAAACTGCATTAACCTTCTGCATACAACTCTGATACCAGAGAGAGAGAGTGAGAGAGTTCAGTCTAATTAGAATTCTTATTTTCAAAATAGTTTGAACATTCCTTGAACGTTTACTGTATGTTTTAAAAACAAACAAACTTAGATTAACCTGGGTACCATTCTAGAACAGTTCTGTTCATCAAAGACTTTGAAGATGTACTCGTTGCTGTATTATTATGGCATGAGGTTTCAAAGGTTCTTTGGGTTGCAGTTTGGTCAGACTCTGAACAAGACTTCTGTCACCTTTGTTCAAGCTATCTTCATTAAAAGAAGGCTATCTGGAGACGATGCTTTATTGTAAAGTGGAGCCAGAAGACTACATTTATAATCTGCTGTCTTCCATGATCACACTTGAAGTTCCACCTGGTCATTGGCTGTAGTGGTCTTTCAGTGTCCACAGAGTCCTTTGAGACTCACTGTATTCTGTTAGCTACCAAAGACTAATAATAGAAAAAGTCTGTGTGTTCAGCAAGAATGGGGTTTATTATTTATTTATTTTCAACATTTATATCCCACCTCTCCTGGCTAAGCAGTTCGAGGCGGCTTGCAAAAATTAAAATATTTAACAATATACATAAAATATATAAAAACACATAAAAGGGAGGCATAAAAGTAAATAAAAAACCCATCCTCCCCACCCACCCTCATCCTCCTTCACCCACCTCCCTCACCCAAAGACTTGGCGGAACAGCCAGGTCTTGCACTGTTGCCGAAATGAGGCAAGGTTCAGGGCCACCTGGGCCTCCAAGGGAGAAGAACAGATGGATGATGGCCATCAACAAAAATAATCTTGCCCTCCTAGTCTTCCACCTGCAATGGCAGCACAAAAACTAGCTGTAGCCAGCAATGATTTGAACCAAATACTGTGTGTGACAGTTCTATAGAGCTTAGTCACGAGATGTTGAGCTAGATTCACATCTGTGTTCATGCTGACTCATTGAGAACAATTAGTCTCAAGTGCCCTAGTAATGCCACAGAGGAACTGTCTAATTAAGAATAGATGAGTTCACGCAATGAAAAGGAGTGATGTAAGAATGTTTGTATTAAAGATCATTGTATGTCATGAAAATTGCCAGTTTTTTCTTGTAATTGATGTCAAACTGGTGTATGTAATATAGTTATGTGAAAATCCACATTAAGTAACACAGACGAGTAGAAATGTAGAACTGAAGTAGAGTTGAATTGAGCTTGAATTAATGATTGAGAAGAGTTTGGTGAAATCAACTTGGATTACTTTAATTCTATATGCAGCTTTGAATGAAGTGTCTTGCTTTGTGGCCTCCGATCTCATCCACATATCTATCATTTTTATTGGCTGGATTTGCCAGGGACCTGGGTCAGGGTAGGGACTTGTGGCTGTGCCAAGGATCTGCAGGACATTCCAAGGCCAGAGTCAGAAAGTGGAGTTAGGAGCAAGGGATCAGAAGCTGCAGAGACAGATCCAAATTGGAGACAGGAATTAGAAGTAAGGAAATTGAAGCCATAAATGAGTCGGAAGCCAGGCAGAGTGTGAATGGGAGTGGTGTCCTTAGATTGTAAGCTCTCGGGCAGGGACCGTGCTTGTCTTGTTTTTTGTAAAGCGCCAGGTTCATCGCTGGCGCTATATAAATGCTTATAATAATAATAATTAATAAGGTGGGAGTGAAGCAGGGAACAAGGCAGGAGCAGGAGGCATACAAAGGGGTACATGAGGTGGGTAGCTCTTGCATTCCGTAAAACCTTCATGTTTCCTTGTCCTGGTAGTCTTGCAGGACCTTTGACGGGGGTGTTACAAATTTCAGTCTTTCAAAATGTAAATCAGACTAGATGTAAAATGAAAAATTCATGTTGCAAAATGAAACTAGGGGCATGATCCAGCTAACCTCCAATGTCCGCTCAAGTGGCTTTACGCTTGTGCAGGACCAAGGACATGTAAGTGGAAGGAATTTCTGCGAGGGTGTGTGCGTACAGGTGGATGCAGAGTTCTGCCGGTCAGATGGTCACACGCACCCCAAACCCGTGGAGGCTATGCCTCCCTCTGCCGGCATAGAAGTAGAGAGCATAGCCTAAGCAAGGCGTACCAGACCCACTGGGCAAGTCCCACAGGTGCAGTGAACACCTCACCAAGGTAACCCTGCTGTGGGAAAGCCCCTCAGCCCCCCATGGCAAACTTAAACAGCTGTACCTGCACAAACGTATGCCTGCTTAGAGCACAGGAGTAAGGCTGTCGTACTCTGGTTGAAATGGGCACCTGGTGTCTCAGAAGCTGCAGCACCCCTGCCCGACCAGCCTGGCCAGTTCCACCCCTGAACCCCACAGCCCTCAACGCAGAGAGTCCTGGACAGTTCTCAGTATGACCTGGCTCCCATCCCGGCACTGCTGCGTATAGAGAGGCACTGGAGGGGCAGAGTCCGGGTTGCCCCGACATACCAGCACACACTGCCGCTGCCACTAGTGGGCCATGGGCGCCCAGCTAGCCCTGAGGATAGAACCAGGCGCCATAGCGCCAATGCCGACTCCCGGCCACAAAGGCAAGGCTGGGGGCACCGGGACATCCCCCAAGCTACATGGGGACAAGAATGGGAAATGTGCCAAGGAGGGGCGGCACAAGGGTAAGGGGGCGCGTGTCTAGGGTGGGGAGAAAGGCGGGGACAGGAGCCAGCTGTTGCCATGATGCAAACCCACCCACCCTGCTCTGGAGAAGAAATAAGCACCCAGTGCACAGGCAGGATTGTCACATATGTCAACAGAGAGGATAGTCGTGAGAGAGCCATTGTGTGGGGATGCATTGGCACCAGTGCAGCCCACATCACGCAATCCCCATAACTGCTCTCCCTGAATCAGCATATAGCGCAACTCTATGCTACGGAGCCTCAGTTACCAGGATGCCCTGCAGACCAATTCAGTTGAAAGGGTCCAAGCAGGCTAAACAAGCCGTTCCAATGCCCTGAGGGGGAGGGCACGTTCACGCTGCTCCGAGATAAACCCCACAGGAGGGAGACTGTCTCCCGCAGCAACCCACGCATGGCGGGTGATGATCCCACACATGTGCAGGCACAGAGTCAATGGGAGCCACATAGATGACAGCCAGGTTGGTGGGAGAAGCGTGCAGGAAGTGTGCCCCCCCCCACACACACAAGCCCCAAAATCTCCCACTCCACATGCCTTCTGGCACCAAGTGCACCCCCACAGACCACCCAGCCAGGGACCCCAAACACCACCAGTGGCTAAAGGAAGAAACAGATAGGGTACCTAATCATACCCATTCCCCCTCCCCCCCCCCCCCCAAGTCCATCATGCACCAAGCACACCCACTGGGTAGACGGAGGCCATTTCCCAGAGCGCTGCATGCTGGAGTTCCTGGATGAGCAGTTCCCAGCATTGGCTGCCAGTTCACCACAATGCAGCCAACTATCACCTTTCAATAGAGAGACCAACGACAAATACATGTTCTGGGGCTACATTGGAACCAGTGCAACCCTGCATCATGTATTTCCCATAGGCAGTCTGATCTAAATCAGGAAGGTTGGTATCACGACATCACAGGATGCAGAGCAACCCCTGGTGAGCCCCCAACCCCACAACAGTGTGTTAGGTTTCCACTCCTTGGCAGGGCTTCCATTCTCTGAGTGTGCTCCCAAATGACAGCTCTACCAAACGGGTACCTGTGCATGGCTTCCTGAGGGGATCTTTAAGGCCACAGTCCCTGTGATGAGGCACCCTGCAGGGGAGTATGGATGAGCAACAGGCCAATGTATGGGGGGGACCTCCAGCTGTTAAACGAACCCCTAGCAGCCCACCGCCAAGGTGGATGAGGGCTCCCCTGCAGCAGGCTGGCAGTACAGTTGCGCCAGGTATGCCCATGTTCAGAGCCACTCCATGGGGGTCCATGTACCATTGCACTCAAGCTCACCAACATTGGAAGGGTATGTGGAAAGGGGGAGCTGGGGGCCCATGCTGTCATCCATTCAGGGACACCCAGCCCTGGGGTAAGTAGCTCTGCTCAGATGTCAACTAGGACCCCCAACATTCCCTGCAAAGGATGTGGCTGGGGATCTGAAACTCATGGGAAGGAGTAGCACAATGTTGACCTGATCAGAGGAGCAGGAGAGTCCTATTACCATACAGTGGTGGAAGGATCTGGGGTCCTATGCTGGAAATCCATCCATCTAATCATGGGATCTGTTGCCACCTGCCAGGACATCTCGCCTCCACCTGCCCCCTTTCCTGCAGTTCGTCTAAGTTTCTCCACCTCCTCTGTTGCACCGACTTAGAGCTGGATGAAGCGCCACTGGTGCCCCAATGCCTTCCGCCGGTGCAGCTTTCCCCTGTGCTGGAGCTTAACTGGATTGTGCTTTAGGTCTGTATACCATTTTTTGCGGGAAATTTTTGTCACTAGACAAATGTACACTAGACACTTTTATAAACCTCCAAAGCACTGGACAAAACTCTCCAAAGTGTGCCTAAGTTTCCGTTCTTTGAAAGCAAACGCCACAGGTTGAAAGTACACATCAGATTTTACGCTATAAAGAGGGATTGCTTTCTGTTTTTGGTTTAATGGTATTTAAAGTGTGTGTGTGTGTGTGTGTGAACATTCTGTTATCCTCTTTCTGAGTTAGTTTTCAGAAAGCAGTCACGCCATGAAGTCAATTATTCAGAAATTGTGTCATGCTAATGTAGTGTTGGAAAATGTGCCAGTAAATCATCAGGAAGGCAGCCATGGCACCTTATAAACTCAAAAGTTCATTTGCATTTGGAAATGTCTTAACTTTCTGAATTATGCAACCCTCTAAAGGACAGTTCAAGCTTAAAGAGCCTGATTTTTAAAAAAAATAAAAAATTGACATTTTTTTTGATGGAGGAGTATCTCCTCGCACTTTAATGCATAATTTGTTTAAAGTAACCTGAACTAAACATAAAGCACACCATTAATTATCTCAAAAATTTGGTGTTTGGCTTTTTCCACTTGCTGTTGTAGTATATTTGTGTAAGACCCAGCTGTTTTCATGGGTTTACTGCTGCTCTAAATGACCTATTGAAAATTAATGATAAAACTACTATTGAAGTCAAGGTTGACCTAATACACTCTTCAGCCCACCTAATATTCTTCTATACAATTTTTAAATGAGAACAAATTATTGGAAGTGAATCAACTGATAAGTTAGAGGAAGAAATTAATTGAACGCTTTTAAAACAAAACAAAAAACATAGTCATTATAAGACAGAATCTTTGTGTCTGAAATACCAGTTAAGAGAATTTTTCATTTGTTAGTATCCTGTCATGAAACTGTTCAGCTGTAGTTTATACTGTTAAGAATAGAGCTAAAATTTTTCCCCTCTGATGCCATCGTTTAAGGATCAGAGTTCCAGAATAGTTGCAGTAGCTTTGTATTTTTGTGTCTGTTCGTGACAAACCAGCTACTGTACATTCATATAGAGAAGTACAGTCCTTGCCACTGGCAGTCTCTCTGTGACAGAGAGCCTGTAGGCTGACATAAAGTGCAGCCTGTTGTGAACTGCTAAGTGGGAGTCTGCCAAAAACTCAGCAGACAGAACTAATTGGGGAGAAAAAGGATTTTTGTGCCCTCTTCTCTCCCTCTTCCATTTTTTTACAAGACGGATATTGTTAAAGTAACTTGTTTATGTAAGATTTGTCTGCCTCTATTTTCTCATTGCATGAATCATTTTTTAACTTCAAGTCTTGCACCGCAGGTCACTGAGCACTTCCACATGGCGGCTGGCACAGGACCAAACTCAAGACACGCAACTCATCACAGTTGATGAAAAATTGGTAAGGGTTTTCTGCTGCATACTGCTATGATACTGCCTTCAGGGTTATTTCTGCACAATAGGCATTCAGTATGGTATTCCATGCTCTTCTAGGAAAACCATATAAATATAAACTACAAAGCAAGAAATCCTTCCTACAGTTAAAATAGGAGCTTTAATGAGCCATAAGAAATCTGTAGTCACAAATAAATATTAAATATGAAATTATACAAGTAACTTGGCATTGATTATATTGTGGTTAAACAGCAGTAAGAGCTACTTATTTTTGTAATGATTGTGCTATTTTTGGAATCAGACATTTCCTGTTTAGTGAAGTTGCAATTTTACCAGCACTTCCTAAAATTAACTATTATGTTTTTCATTTGTAAAAAAACAAAGTATAAAGAACTGTGGAAGAGTTACTGTGCATGTACACCCTGTTTTTAAATATGTATGAGGGTTAGGTTACAGTTAGAAACGAATGCATAACATTCTTCTGCTAATCAGTAGCAGATCAGAGTTTTGGCAACCTCCTCTTACAAAATTTTGCATTGTGTGGTCCATTACATTAGATGCAACCTGATATTTCTGCTTACGTTATACAATAGTATAATTTTGTAAGACTTTCAAGACTTCTAGTTGGAATGTGTCAGAGCAGAAGCATGTTTTTCACTGACTTTTGTATCATTTTTACATGTTTTTTTTTTTAAAAAGCCTATTATAAAAGCCTAAAATACCGACCTGCACAGCTATAAGAAAATAAGGTCTCAAAAACAAAAGAAAATCATCGAAATTTGTACCTGAAAACTACTTTTTGTACATCAAAGGTTATCGCTGTAATGTTGAATTAAATTTTTCAAAATGGTTTTTAATTTTGAAATATGAATTTGGACACTATTCCTTTTCTAAATCAAGCAGTTACTGCTTAAATTCTCTAAACATTTAATTCTCTCAATCAGGTTAGAATATTTCATTTGCACAACAAATAAGTATACATTAATTTATTTGCTTTATGGCTACTTTTATAATTATGTAATATATAGGACAGTGTGTCGGATTTTACATGTTAAAATAATATATATATATATATATATATATACTTGATACTTAGTATTTAGGTTAAAACCATTGACATTTTAAATGGCGGATTAAGATGCAAGTGTGTTCTGGATTTTTCTAGATTTACCATATATCTCTTATGCATTGTAATAATTCCAATGTAATTATTTTTGGAACATATCTTCTTTGCAGGTTTTAAGCTTTACAGTTTTGATTCTGTATTCTTCCCCCAGTCTCTTACCAGTAACTAGGTGAACTTTGTAGCTGAATCAAAACGATCACTGGCCTAATCACTGTTGTGCTTGGTATGAATGAATTCAGAATAGAATGGTAATTCATAACAGTTTCATGTGACCTGGCTACAAAAAGGTCAAGTTCAATTTGTGCTTCCTGTGGATTTCCTGACATTATGTGCTTCGGTACTTTGAAATGTGATATATGCAAGCCTCCTTTAATTCTATAAATACAGTATTAATGACAGCCCTCTCAAAAGTCAAAATGGAGGCTAAAAGTATATCTTGTCTAGCTTCCCCCCATTAATACATCTAAAGCAATTTTTTTTGTTCTATTGTGCATCTTTTGGCATTCATTTTAAGAACTTACTGCTGAATTTAATAGTGATGTTTGTTGAGTTGAAAAGAACACCTTGTAGTTTCTTGATTTCTTATACATTTTTTTTGTCAATAAGTTGCATATATGATTATTTATTTATTTGGATTTGCCCTTCTCTCAAAGATGCTCAGGGTGGCTCATAAAACATATATAAAAACCTATTTGAATAAAACATTAGAATACAAAACAAAACCCTGCAACCCATGCACAACCCATAATCCAGGTTAAAAACTGAATAAACAAAATAATGGACACTAGGATTAGTAAAATATACAATGTTGTTAGACATTTCTGATCAATCAAATCTTGTATGCAGCTATTTATTTATTTTTAAATGAGCAAAAAAAATTTGAATTGCCCTTTTTACCTTCATCCAGCAGACAGTACAGTAGTAATGGCAGACAGAAAAATAAATTCTTGAGAGGTATGATGAAGAGCAATTTTGCAAACTGAACAATTATTTTGCTACTTTGTGTACAGCAGAAAGGATGGATCAGTTTAAATGTACCTTTTTGAGAATGGTTGATGTAACTTGTAATGATGATCAAGTACCCTTACCAGAAGTTCCACCATAACATCCTGTGTAAACTAAATGTTAATATAAATGACCTAGTGAAGAGCCAAAGCTAAAATTAAAAATAAAATTGATAAAACATAGCCTTGTGTCATGCCCCTAATCTGCCTTGTGAAGTTCTGGAACAAGTGGGGTTGAATTCAGGGAATTTTTTTCTGAGCTGTTGATATAAGATTTGGTTGTGGGGTGACCTCTCAAGGTTCTGTCTAAATTATGAAATTGTCCTGTTGTTGACATGAGATGTCAGCAGTGGTCTCCCTTAAGTAATGCTTACAATGGGTAATTTCAGACGTGACAGGCCTTTCGGCCCGCCACATTAAACCCTGACCCAGGATCCATCTTGGATCCCAGTCTGTGATCAGGCTGGCCATCCTTTAGACGTGCCGGCCTGATCGCTAACAGGGATTGGGGAGGGGGCAGGGCTGTGCGACGTGCGGCCGCACAGCCCAGCTCCCCTGACCGACCGCCCTCGTGGAGACGGGCGGGCGAGCGGCCAATCAGGCCACTGCGCCGTATCGCGGTTGGGGCCATGATCCGGGATGGGCCAAAGGTAACACACGTTACTTTTGGCCCATCCTGGATCATGGCCACTCTAACTACAGTTCTTGACTTCCGGCCGGCTGAAGGTTGAGAACCGTGGTCAAGCTTGATCCCGGCCAGAGGTTCACCGTGGTGAACATCTGACTGGGATCAAACAGACATTCACGGAAATGCCACCACCACAGGGAATCCACTGGGGTTCACTGTGGTGAAAGGCATTTTTGTAACGTCTGAAATTACCCTATGATTTAGTTGCTAATGTACATGGAACAAAATTGTTTCCAGCACCATTATAGTAAACATGATCTTCCTTGCCTAAAGTACAGAAATAAAGAATTGCAAGTTATGTACAGTCTTTAGAACTTCTGTAACCTGTTCAGTGTCTCTGCCATAACCATCATGACAATAGTAAGCCTGTTCGGTGTCGGCCGTAACCATCATGACTATAGTAAACCTGTTCAGTGTCTCTGCCGTAACCATCACGACTATAGGAAGCCTGTTCAGTGCTTGACTCAGCAGCAGAGACCCTACCCCCATGTTTTTTTGTTGTTTTTTGTTGTTTTTTTCTAGCATATTTTGGTTCTGGGACGTTGTTTCTCACTTAATGTTGGAGATGAAGAGAGTAGTGGTTCTACTACTACTACTAATAATCATTTCCATAGTGCTACATGACTTTACTACTCCTAAGTAATAACTGCAGTTTGGGGCAGCCTATTGGGCAGCCAACGAGCATTCACACACATGTGAGGGCCTGATGTGCTGCCCCAAATTGGAATACTGTCTGGGAGTAGTTAATTAGACTAAAAGTAAGTACTTGCAGGTTGCGGGGGTGGAGGGGAGGGAGCTTGGGAGGCAGCAGGGGAGTTTGTAATGGAGGCAGGGAGACTCAAGGTACCTCAGTAAAGATGCATTTAAACTGAGAGGGGAGGTTTTGCAAGGTACGATGGGTGGGAGGGGATCAGGGATCTCCATGCCAGCCAGTTTCAGTTTGTCTTCTCCCTGGCATGGAGCTTCTCCACGTCTCAGGAAATGGGAGGTGTAGTTTCCAGGAAAGTCCTGTCACCCATTTACTAAAGCCCAGTGAGGTTCTTGGGTAGTACACCTCCCAGAAGTCTCCAGTCATTCATTCTCTCTAGCGGCTAGGAAGTTGGGGACGTACTAAAATGAATGACAAGGAATTCCCATTGGAAGCAACAGAGATTTCTGTCATTCCGGCTGCTCCCAGTGTCATTGCTCCTGTCATTCCACCCAGCTCCCTGTCATTGTAGCTGCTCCCAGTGTCCTTTTACCTGGACCACCAGCTCCCCATCATTACTGCAGCTCACGGTGTCCTTGCACCCATGGTTCCACCTCCTACTCCTCATTTCAGCTGCTCCCAGTGTCCTTGCACCCATCTTTCCACTCAGCTTCCCCTCATTTTTGCTGCTGTCATTACACCTGGTCCCCATTCTCATCTTTCCATTTTGCCTCTGTGGCTTCCTCACTTTTTTCCCTTGTAGCCTTTTTTTACCACCCCCCGCCACGTTCTTTTTTGGCATTTCAGATCATTTCCCCTCCCCTTGTTTCAGATCAGCATGTGTCATTTCATTGGTTTACTGCCCATTAATGGGCTATGGGAAATCCCAAATCCCCATTATTTCTGATTGGCACTCCAGTTGTTTCTATTGTTTCCAATGGGCATTTCTTTTTGTTATGTCCCCAATGCCCTAGTCTCTAGAGAGAGTGTGGCTGGGGACTTTGGGGAGGTATCGTACCTAAGAACCTCCCTGGAATTTAGTAAACTGTTGATGGGGCATTCCTGGAAACTACATTTCCCAGTGGTTCAGAATGAAACTGTCTGACATGGGGACCCCCTACCTCCCCATCCTATGTCGCAGAGCCTCCCCTATTCCCACGCCTCTTCTGCCTTAGGTACAAACCCCTCCCCCAGCCACCTCACAGATTCTGCCATTATTAGCCCCCCTGCCACATGTGCCCCCAGGTAATTACCCAAATCGTCTCTCATGAGTCGAGCATTGTGGATTCGCCGGGTATACCTGTTTGCGTGGATGCTTGTTTCAGCTCTACTTGGCATACATTTAACCTATGGAACTTGTTGCTATAGGATGTTGTGAAGGGTTAATAGTATTTTTTTTTTTTTTTTAAAGTAGTGGATAAATTCTTAGAGGATAGGTTCATAAATGGTATTAGTGTCAGACCCCTCTATAGGTGTCTGAGGTATGGGGGGAGCAGGCTGTGAGGGGACCCCCCTCGGACACTTACCCGGAGGAAAACCGGGTGCCACAACAAGCAACAACAGCACGAGCCTGCTCTGCCCTCAGGGTCCGCTGTCCCACTGGGGGCTGAACCACGAGGGATGGAGGTACCGGAAGTGCGGGGAGATGGTGCTGTGGAGACAACCGTCTCTCCCCCCTCCCCCTGCATCAACAACGGTCCCACGGGGTGAAGCACAGAGCATGCTGCCACCGCCCATCCAGGCCACGCCCCCTCCAATCCCGCCACGGCGCTCAGAGCGTCTGCGTGCCTTGGGAGCGGGAGGGGATAAAAGGAGCTCACCGCCAGCCCTTCCTCGCTGATGATCAGTGCTACCTGCCTGTGAGACTGGCCCCTTTCCTTCCCTTATTGCCGTGTTTGTTGTGGAATTGTGGTCGTGCAAGTTGGACTGAAGGCGTGACTGGGTGAGTGACTTGGGTGTGTGGGCTAGAGTGACTGGGTGAGTGACTTGGGCTAGAGTGACTGGGTGAGTGACTTGGGTGTGTGGGCTAGAGTGACTGGATGAACGAGTGAGTGACCTGAGTGCTTGGGCTGTATACGTGGATACCTTCCTGTACTCCCTACCCTACACCAGAGCCTGGTTTCCTCCCTGTGTGATTCTCCCATCCCGGGCTCCCCTCCCTGGGGTCCGCACCCCCATCCCTGGCATCTGGCACCTTCTTGGTAACCCTCCTTGTTCCTGAGTGTATCTGTGTGTGGGACATTACAGGTGCTGCGCTTCGCTCCACCACCCCGTGATGATCTAGGCTGGGAGCTATTGCTCCAAAAGCCACTTAAGATCCTGAGGGTTTGTTTCTTCGCGAGCTCTGTCTCCCGCCGAGTGGGTGTGCATGTGAGCAGTAGTGTGACTCGGGGTCCCTCCTTGTTCCCATCCCCCTACCCCTTCTCCCCTCACAATGAGTCAAATTAGTCAGAAAATGAGGAGACCCGAGTGTTGAGGGCTGAGAGTAAATAACCATTGCTCCATTATGACTTGTTGCATGCTTTTCAGAAGCAATTGAAGTTGGCTGCTGTTGGAGACAGGATGCTGGGCTAGCTGGACTATTGGTCAGATTCAGTATGTCTCTCAGGGCGTTTATAGACGAGACAAAAAAGGCGGCTGATCCTTTGATCAGCCGCCTTTCTTTGCGCTCGTCTAATTGCCTAGCCAGGGTCTTACCCCGCGTCGGAGGGGGCAGGTGATCCTGCCCCCTCCGACGCGGATTCCCGAAGTGCTGGCTTTACGCCGCACTTCCGGGTTCCGTGGGCGAGTGTGCATGCGCTGAAGGGTGTGCATGCGCACTCGCACTCTGCGCAGTGTCTGAACATCAGACACGGCAGACAGAGAAGGCGGGGGAAGAGATGCCGGCGCAGGACGATCCCGCTTTTCAGCGGGATCGTCTATAAACGCCCCTAATCTTACATTATGTTCTTATGTGCTGCAAGTATCTCTTCTACACTTTCCAGCACAGGGCTCCGAAGCAGTTTCGTTTAAGTAACTGTACGCAGTTTGGAAAGATTAAGCAACATAAAACTCCAGCAGCAGCATGGGAGCTATCCAGTTTTTGCACCCCAATGTAGCATGTATGATAATCTTCCACTTAGGGAGAGTTTGTACATGTGCAGTTGGTGCAAAGAGTTCCTGGCTCTCAGAGAAAGAGTGCCATCTCTGGAGGATAGAGTGGCTGAGTTGGAGAAGCTGAGACAGACTGAAATATTTATAGAAGAGACCTTCTAGGACATAGTAGAGCAGTTCCACCTCCACTTTTGCAGCCCCGGTGCTGTTTTGGAGGATGAAAGTCTTGGGGAAGGAGGCCATCAAGCTGCTATTGTGGGGAATGATCCCATAGCTGGGATCTGCCTTTCGGATGATGCCATAGTAGTCTCTCGCACTTCTCCAAGGGAAGGAACCCCAACTGACAGGAATAGGTTAGCTGTAGTAGTGGGTATTCATTATAGATAGATGGGTTTGCGACTGCCATGAGAATTACATGGTCAATTGCCTGCCGAGTGCAAAAGTAGGGAAACCTCATGGAATGTCTAGGCAGGATTTTAGTCAGTGCTGGGGAGGAATCGATTGTTGTGGTCTTTGTTGGTACCAATTTTTTTTATTTTATTTTTTCAAATTTATACACCACCCTTCCCACAAGGGCTCAGACCAATAGTCCAGCCCAATGACGTAGGAAGGAGATTCAGGAGGCTAAATTTAGGCTTCTAGGAAGGAGGTTGAAATCCTGAACCTCCATGATAGCATTCTCTGAAATGCTTTCTGTTCCACACACACGGCCCCAGAGGCAAGCTGAGCTCCGGAGTCTGTCTGTCTGTGTCCAGAGACAATGGTGCAAGGAGGAGGGATTTAGATTTATTAGGAACTGTGGAACCTTCTATACCAGTAGGAGGGGCTCCACCTTAACCAAAATGGAACCAGACTGCTGGCGCTAAAAATCAAAGAAGGTGGCAGAGGTGTTTCTCGAGCAGGGGCCATGTCTATCTTGTTCTTTGTAAGCGCCAGGTACATCGCTGGCACTATATAAATGCTTATAATAATAAATTAATAATAAACTAAGATCTGGGGGAACCAACAGTTGCTTTAGAGCATGTGGTTCAGACAGAGGCATCCCAAATGGATGCCACCATTGGTAGTGGAACCATGTATTCCAGTAATTAGGATAGGGGAAAAAACAGAGATCTGTCCCCTCTCCTTGTCTCCCCCCTCCGTGTCTATTAGATTGTAAGCCGTGTCTATCTTATTGTTCTTTAAAGCGCGAGGTACACAGCTGGCGCTATACAAATGCTTCATATAATAATAATAATAATTAATAATTAATACTGTGAAACAGACAAACTTAAATACTTTCATATTAAACAAAACATGTAATCAAAGAATCAGGATCTTAAAATGCTTAGATGTTTGTATGTTAATGCCAGAAGCCTCAAAAGTAGAATGGGAGAATTGGAGTACTTGGCTTCAGGTGCGGACATTGATATCGTGGGCATTTCAGAAACATTGAGGAATGATGACAATCAGTGGGACACTGTAATACTGGGATACAAATTATATAGAAATGTCAGAGTTAATAGTACTGGAGGTGGAGAAACCCTGTATATTAAAGACAGCATTGTGTCAAACATGATCAAAATCATAAATGACGCAGACTCTCCCTTGGTATCACTATGGGTAGAAATGCCATGTTTAAAAGGCAACCAGATAGTAGTTGGGCTATATTATCGACCCCCTGACCAGGATGTAGACAGTGACTAGGATATGCGAAGAGAAATTAGGGAGGCTATAAAAGTAGGTAGAGTAACAATAATGGGCGATTTTTAACTATCCCCGTATTTCCTGGGATAATTAAAAATGTCTTGTAGGGATGTGTTGCAGAAACCAAGTTCCTAGACCCGGAGCTTGTCTTGGAAAAACCACAAGAGATGAAGCTTTTTTAAGATCTTGCCCTAACTGGATCAGAGGACCTAGTGGAAGGGGTAACCGTGGCAGAGCCACTTGCTAATCAACCTATTAATAGGTCAGAGATTACTGAATAGGTCTGCCACAAGGAGGAACTATGTAAAGATGAGGAAGTTAATTGAAAGGAAACTAAAAAGGAAAGTCATCAGGGTCAAAGACCTTCAAAAGGCCTGGCGACTATTGAAAACTACTATCTTAGACGGTGCCAAGATTAAATGTCTAAGTCAAGACATTTGACCACAAGTCAAAAGAAGCAGGAAAAGACCCCCAAAATGCCTGCATGGCTAAATGGTAAAATTAAGGAGGCTATTGGACAAACAAATAGTTCTTCATAGAAAAGTATTCCACATGAGGTAAATAGGAATGATCACAAACATTGGCAAAGAAAGTGTAAAACCATGATAAGACAGGCCAGGTGGGAATTTGAGAAACAACTTGCTAAAGATACCAAATCCAGTCGGTAATTTTTTTCCAGTAACTCCAAGGCAGGAAACTTGCTAGAGGCGCACTTGGTCCACTAGATGATCAGGGAACAAAGGGGATGCTCAAAGATGACAAGGTCACTGCTGAGAAACTAAATCAGTTCTTTGTATCATTTTTTATTGTGGAGGATGTTGAGGCGATACCAATACCAGAACTATTTTTTGTTGCTGAGGAATCTTAGAAATTATCTGAAATTAGCATCACACCAGAAGAGGTTTTACTGCATATCAATATTTTAAACAGTAGCAAGTCATCTAGGCCTGATGGTATTTATCAAAGGGTACTGAAATAATTACATTTGAAATTGCTGAACTATTAGTAATATGTAACTTACTGCTAAAATCCTCATCTGTGCCAGAGGATTGGAGGTTACCAAATGTAATCCATCTGGTGAGGAGCTGTGGCTGTGGCCTTTTCTTTCTGATTCAGATCTGGCCACTGTCATTCATGCTTTCATTACCTTGAGGCTAGATTACTGCAGTGCTCTCTACTGTAGCGCTGCCCCAATGACTGTTCAGAAGCTGCACCTGTGCAGAACATGGCGGCTCAGCTCCTTTCAGGGACCAGTCGCCAGGAGCACATTACACCAGTGCTCTGAAGTCTGCGCTGACAGCTTATAGCTTTCCGGGCACAATTCAGGGTACTGTTTTTTACCGTTAAAGCCCTAAACAGTCTGGGTCCCATATATCTGAAAGACTGCCTATCTTACCATGTCCCTTTGTGGCCCCTTTGATTGGCCAGGGGTGCCCTCCTGCACGTTCCGTCGGTTACCTTTGTTTGTGGGGTGGGGGTGCACAGGAGAGTGTTCTCAGGTTCTCCCCCCATGTTGTGGAATCCCTTCCCTGGGAGGTTTGTTTGAGCCTGGGCATCTTCCGGAGGCGGCAGTGCAAAACATTATTTGGAAAAGCATTTGGCAGACAGGGATAGGTGGGGTCTGATTAGGGTTCTGGGTGGGGTTGCCGAGGAAGATGGGGATTTGAGGGAAGGATTTTGTATGAATTTTAATATTTTAAACTTTTGTTTGTTTTGTGTATTGTGAGCCACCCTGAGCTTTGTGGGAAGGGCAGCATAGAAATTTAATCAATCAATAAATAAAATAAATAAATAAAATCCCAATTTTTAAGATCCAGAGGTGATCCTGGAAATTGCAGGCCGGTAAGCCTGACATCAGTACCGGGCAAACTGGTGGAGACCCTTGTTAAAAACAGAATTACCAGGCGTGTTGAAAAGCATGATTTGATGGGTAAAAACCATCCTAGCATTAGCAAAGGGAAGTCATGTCTCATTAACCTATTAGGATTTATGAGATTGTTAATAAGCATGTGGGTAGAGGTGATCTAGTATATTTGGATTTTCAAAAAGCTTTTACAAAATCCCTCATCAGAGACTCCTGAGCAAATTAAGTTGTCCTTGAATAAGAGGAAGAGTTCTGTCATGGATTGGTAGCTGGTTAAAAGATAAGAAACAAAGGGTAGGAATAAATGGCCACTTTTGAAGTTGGAGAGAGGTAAACAGCAGGGTGGGTCAGTACTGGGACCAGTATTGTTTAACATATTCATTAATGAGCTGGAAAAGGGGGTTAAGAGTGAGGTTGCGGGGTGTAGAGAGTATACCCAGTCAGCTGAGAATATCAGTACCTTTGAGTGTATTAATGTTTTTTTGGCACCATGTGATCAAAATACTGGAGTATATACCCTGTGAGGGCTAGTCTTCATATTGGGAAGGGTAGAGATGACCATTGGGAAAGATCAGTCCTCTCCAGACATGTGGACTCTTACTGATATCCCGACAGAGCTGTCTGTATGAAATCCTGTCAGCTTTGACTCTGGGAGTCTCAAGGGGGCTGTAAGGGGAGTGTGCACTAGGTTTCCCTGTCTCTATTCCACCCAGGACTAGAATTGGAACTGATGGGTTTGTTTACTTTAGGCCACTTGTAAATGAGATTGAGTGGGGGGGGAGGGCTGCAATTGTGCCGGGCGGGGGGGTGGGGGGCACATGAAACTCCGCTTGTGTGCGCAGGGTTTAAAACTTTATTTGGCAATTTCTGCTGTGATTTCAATCATGGATTACAGAGCTCAAAATTCAGCCCTGTAATCTGTGAGTTTAATCGTGGCAGAAATCGCCAAATCATGTTTTAACCCTATGCACACAAGTGGAGTTTCACTTGACCCCTCCTGGTGTGATCGCTGTTCGCAGTACTCCCCCCCCCCCCCCCNCCCCCGGCACAGTTTCGGCTCGTTCCAGTCCCTCCTCCCTCCCGTCTTGTGTACAAGTGGCCTTACACACACCCCTAAACATCTGTGTCTTGCTGTCTGCTCTGACTCTGTTTCTCTGAGGAGTGTGGGGGACTGGAGAACCTGGTGCTCACTTTACATGAACATCAGTTTTCTTCCTCTGCAATTCTCAGATCTCTCCTGAAAACCTACCTCTTACGTCAGGCTTTCTCTGGTCATGAGTCAAAAGGCTTCTGATGAGTGATATTGCATCCTTCTCCCTCCCTCACTCAGATTCTCTTCCCCGTAACTAAGTTAAGCATGTGCACCTGCATTTTCTCAACCTCATGAATGCATCCTTGTCTTTCCTGATCTTCTCCCTCCTCTCCCCTTCCTTGTTTCTCTTAGGTTGTAAGACCTTTGGGGTGGGGACTTGTCACTACCGATTGTACAGTGCCAGGTGGACTGCTGGTGCTATATAAATAATAATTAATAATGAATAGTAACATTTAAGCCCTGCTTAAGTAGAATTTCTGATAAGTTCAACTTTTGTACATGATTGGAGAAATTTCGCTTAAGCAAACTCCACTGTATTCAAAAATATGTACTTTAGCCAGGGTGTATTCTGTTTAAATCCACTTGACCCCCCCCTGGTGCTATCGCTGCTAACAGTACTCCCCTTCCCCCCGTCCCTCGTCTCGTGTACAAGCAGCCCTACACACCTTATATTTAAGTACATTTAAATCAGCAATTTAAATCACTGGACAGAAGCCAGTGATATTTCTGGACAGAAAACGGACAGAAAATCATTGATTTTTATAAACTTTCCCACTTTTTTAATAAAAAGGTGCCAACTCATTGTTTGATATAACCATTTAAACATGTTAGTCACAACTAAAAGATAGATGTACGGTTTCAGTCTTGGAAGGTACACTCTGTACATTTTTAAGCAGTGATTTAGTTTGATATTTTCAGATTAATTTTATAGCTACATCAGAAAATTTTATGATATTTTGATTTGTTTATTTGTCAGAACTTATTGATGCGGATACTTGTGAAGCCAAAGGTGGGGGGAACCTCAAGTTGACTTCAGTGGATCATGGTCAGAGCTTAGATCAATCATGAAACTTTTGGGGATATGTGCCAAACTGTCTGAGGATGGTAGTTGGGATATAATCAAACACAACAGAATTTAAATTTTATTTAAGCAAAATATTCTTATATATTTTGGAAACATACATTTTTCAACAAAACATGTTTCACATTTACAGCTAAAATAGATCATTTCAGCTAGCTCAACAGGAGAAACTTAAAAATATGTCTGGGCTATACATCAATTTTAAAAACTAATCTTGATCCCCTCCATCCTAACGTGTATTTATAGACTGGAAAAGAATGACGAGCGTTCCTGCTTTTCAGCTCCCAATCGATTTCTTAGTTTTGAGTGAACTAGTCCAAATGAAGAAAATATTCTATCTGCCCTTGCAGAAAAGGCTACTGCTGTGAAAAGCTGGATTATCACTTCAGTAGTCTCTGGTGGATCCATGTGCTTGAATGACTTCCATCAGTTCACTGGTGTGACTTTTTTTTAAAAAAAAAAATCATCTGCAAGTATATTTTTTTGAATTATTATTATTATTACTATTATAAACATTTATATAGCGCCAGTAGTGTGACCTGGAGCTGTACAGAACATAGAAATAGAGGCGGTTCCTGCCTATGGCTTACAATCTAAAAGACAAGGAAGGGGAGACGGAGAGGGGACAATGGGAGAGACAGGGAAGAAGACCGACAAACATACAAGCGGATGCAAAGTCTCGGGTGCGTGTGTTTGGCTTGGTTACAGTCAGGTTGGTTGCAGCAGTCTGCAGAGGAGGGCAGACAATAGGTATATTGGAACGACTGGCAGGCATTGGGAAAGGCAACGAGGAAAAAGTGGGTCTTGAGGAGGGATTTGAAGGAGCGGAGGGAGGGGGCAAGGCGGAAGTGGGTAGGGAGGGAGTTCCAGGCATGGGGGGCAACGAGGGAGAAGGGTCGAAGGCGATTAGGTGAGCAGGAGAAACGAGGGAGAGTGAGGGAGGGGACAGAGGAAGAGCGGAGAGTACGTGCAGGAGTGCTTAGGCAGATTAGGTCCGACAGGTATTGGGGAGCTTGGTTGTGGAGTGTTTTGAACGTGAATACCAGGAGTTTAAACAGGATACATTCAGGAAGGGGGAGCCAGTGAAGAGAGAAGAGGAGAGGTTGCACATGGTGGAAGCGACGGGCAGAGTGAATGACCTTGGCAGCGGAGTTTTGGATTGCAATAAGGGCAGACAGGTGAGAGCGAGGGAGGCCAGCAAGGAGGAGGTTGCGGTAATCGAGGCGAGAGATAACCATGGCATGAACAAGGGTTTTGACCGAGGATGAATGGTTCATCCCTCTAGTCCCGAAATTTACTAAAGCTGGCAGGATTATGGGGTGATTAGTGGATGCCCATGTTATAGCAACCTCCTCTTCTTCAGCAGTTAAGCATCGAACCATGTACTGGGTATTGAGAATATTGGCAAGGAACTGGAGTTAGTGCTTGACTCATTCATTTTTTTACTGCCTGTAATTTAACTTTGTCATTCATATGTCTTCCTTGTCTGTCTCAGTTCTTTCCAAATTTCAACAGCATCAGCAATACAGGAGCGATTTTCCTTCACTTTGTTCAAGGCTATGGAAAGTAGATCCTGAGAGTTCAGACATGTTCAGGTCATCATCTTCAAAGTAGTGGTCTTCTGAAGAGGAGCAGGAGCGCTTTTCATAAAGTTGTTTCATTCGGACAACCAGGCCTTGCATGACTGTTGCACTGTTTATGTTTTGCATGCATGCCTGTTTTACCCATAGGTAAGGGATTTCTTGAAAATACTCCCAGACGGGGTCTGTTTTATGACCTGCTGCCATAGCAGGTTTTTCTCCCCCATATCTAGTCCCCTCACTAGAAATATAATCAATGCAAAGGCTATACTCAGAAGAAATTTGTCCTTCAAAGATTTCTGCTTAAAATGTTGCTCCTTTCTGCTTTCTCCCTTTATATCTCCTCTCCCAGATCCACTCTACTCCAATAATCACAGACTTCATGCATTAACTCATTCTTTTGCACTTCTAGAGAATGAAATGGAGATAAAGGGTTTTAATCTGTGTTATAGCAGGGATGGGAAACCTCAGACCTGGAGTCCAAATGCAAGTTTTTATGTGGCCTCTTTCCACTTCCTTGATCTGGCCCTTGTATCCAGTTACTACCTCCAACCCCTGAAAAACTGAGCCCAGGATGAAAAAGCAGAGACGAGGGCATGCCTCAAAAGATAGTGAATAAATAGACCCATAGCACAAACCCATGATCTGGGCCCTCCTTTTTCTTGAGTGCACCCCTTAACCCCCACCCTCACCCCAATTTCTTTGTGGCCCTCGGAGCTTGTACTAATTCTCAAGGAGGCCCCTGGGAGGGTAAAGTTTCCCCACCCCACAGAAATGTGCATAAAGATTAAGCAAAGATGTTAAAGTGGTTAGTCCTGCCAAATAATAGGGCTGGTAGAAAGATGAAATTAAACAAATCTGTCATTTCCATATAGTGTCAAATGTGGAGATACAGTTCCATGTCTGAGCATACTGAAAGTAATACCATCGGAGATAAAAAAGGGGGGGTGGGAAATACAAAAGCATGAGACTAGAAGTGGGTTCTGTATGCAAGATGGGATCTTCTAGATTGAAAGCTGGGTCCAGTGGGTCCAGTGACTTCCTTTACCAGTCTATAGAAGAGCTTCTGGGACCCCCAATATGTGTGTGGCTTATTGTGCCCTATTTGTAAAGCTTTTCCCAAAAGGTTGCATGGCTATATTGTCTCAAGTGGTATATAATTTTCAGTTGTCATCTTTGGGCTTTAACATGTTTTGTATTTATATTTAAATAGGTTTATTTTATTTTTTAAAACAGAACTCTAACATAAAATCCAATCTAAATAAAAAAACAGATTTTTGTTAAATCATTCTCTCCCCCCCCCCCCCCCCCTGGATTTTATAGCACACTTTTAAAAGGTTTGATTTTATTTCCAACAGGATCATTACAAAGTGAGTATTTTTAACTTTTCTTGCAATAACTATCCTGGGGCATTCTGGGAGATTACAGGCAAGACAATATGACATTGGCTCTGTAGACTGTGGCTTAGGAGCTATTTTTGTGAATTAGATGGAGAGAGACAGTTGGCAAATTGCACTTTATTAAAGATAGGCAGGCTTACCATAATTTCAAAGAGAGGAAAGCCTACTTAGGTAGAAATTCTCTGAGCATTACTACTGTATTAGGCAACACAAAGGGCGCCGGCGAAGAGCCGTTGGCTGGCCGTTCGCAGGTGGAGGCGGCTATGAGTCTTTACATCCGGAGCCGCCCCTAGACAAGTGGCCCGGCTCCAGTAGGCACCGCGGACCATGCACTGTGGGCCGGGGTACTATATTTGTTTTGTGGGGATTTGTGATTGAGGGGTGTGTGGTAAAAATTGGGTTGTGGGTTAGGTAGTTTGGGGTAGGTGGTGGTGTGGGGGTTAGTTAGGGGGGTTGGGAGTGTGCTGTTTAGGCGGTTTTGGCGTGGTGGTGGGATTGTTAGCCTCCCTCTTGTGGCAGAAGGTGGAGTGGGGAGGGGAGTCCCTGGTGTGAGCGGGGATGCCCCTCTGGGGGGGAGGGTTGCTTGCTGGTGGCAGAGGTGGGTTGGAGGGGTCCCTCTCACAGGCCTGTCGGGGCAGCCTATGGAGGGTGGGTGTCTAACAGGGTTCTCTGAGGAGGGGAGGGGTTCCACAGCTATCAGGGTTGTTACAGGCCGGGAGAGAGATGGTCCAAGGAGGAGAGATGTTCCATCTGTGAGGAGGGAGCGGTGCTTTGTGCCCGTTCCTCTTAACAGCCCCCCCCCCATTCAAGTGGGTTGTGGGTCGTGATCCAGGAGACCCTAGGCCTTTGTTTGGTGCTGCTGAACGCGAGATCGGTTGTCAATAAATCATCTACCGTCCGGGAGTTAATTGCGGAGTGGGACGCTGACCTCGTGTGTATTACAGAGACCTGGCTGGACAATGAGTCTTGCCCTATCTTGGCCGACCTTGTTTCAGCTAGGTTCTCTGTGCAGCATCAGCCTTGGCTGGAGGGATTGCGGGGGTGGGGGTGCAGCTATTGTTGTTAAGAATGCATTGTCTTTTAGTAGGTATCCGGTGCCAGTTCCACCAGGTGTGGAGTGTCTCCATCTTGTGTTGGATTTGGCCGAGGACAGATTAGGGGTGCTGCTGGTGTACCGTGCACTCAACTGCCCGGCGGCATCCCTACGTGCTGTTGCTGATCTGGCGTTGGCCGTGACCCTCCGGACCCCTAGATTAGTGGTCCTGGGGGATTTTAATATCCACACTGATGCCAGTCTTGGAGGAGCAAGGCATGAGTTCATGGCCTCCATGACAACCATGGGCCTGTCCCAAGTCATCTGCGGCCCCATACGTGAGGAGGGACACATGCTGGATTTGGTTTTTTGCACCGGCCTTGAGGTGGGGGGTCAGTTAGTAGGTATTAGGGGGTGGAGCTTTTGTCATGGTCTGACCATTACCACCTTAAGGCGTACATTCTGGCACGTCAGCCCCCGACAGGGTGCAGGCCCTATTAGATTGGTCCACCCCTGGGAACTTATGGACCCAGATTGGTTCTGGAATGCTATGGGGGATTTTCCCCTCGACCTCGACACCCGCTCTGTTGATGATCTCGTAGCCTTCTGGAACATCTTGTTGGCTGAGACAATTGACAGAGTGGCTCCTAGGCGTCCGCTGCCCTCCCGAGTCTCCCACAGGTCTTGTTGGTTTACTGAGGGCCTGCGGTGTTTGAAGTGAGAGAGTAGGCGGTTCAAGTGACGGTGGCGCCAGACTCGTAATGACTATGATCGATCACCGCATAAGAGCAGTTTAAAGGCCTATGCTGTGGCAGTGCAGGCAGCAAAGAAGCAGTTCTTTGCTGCCCTCATAGCTTCTGCAAAGTCACGTCCAGCTGAGCTTTTCCAAATGGTGAAAGGCTTGGTCAGTCCTGCCTGCCTCCACTGGGACCTGGAGCAATCCAGTGACCTCTGTGACCAGTTTCTTGAGTACTTTGTGGCTAAGATTGCTCGCATCCGCCACGACTTCAGCTGGGAGTCGCATCTCCCACAGTTATTGCAGAGGATCATCTTGGGGTTATGGAGGCACCGTTCTGTCCTGTTTTGTGGGCTCGGTTTCAGATGGTATCACCTGCTGATGTGGAGTCCTTGTTGGGATCTTTTCGTGCCACTACTTGTGAACAAGATCTGTGCCCGTCCTGGCTGGTGAAAGCCAGCCAGGAGATGTTATGGCCGTTGCTGGCTGGGCTGGTTAGTGCCTCCCTGCCAGAGGGCAGGGTGCCGGATTGCCTGAAAGAGGCTGTGGCTAGGCCCCTGCTCAAGAAACCATCTCTTGATGCTGATGCTCCTGCCAGTTATCGGCCAGTCTATAACCTTCACTTTCTAGGGAAGGTTATTGAACGGGCTGTGACACAGCAGCAGCTCCAGGAACATTTGGACTGCACCAGTTTCCTTGATCCCTCTTATTCTGGTTTTCGGCCTGGTTATGGTACGGAGACTGCATTGGTGGCCTTGGTCGATGATCTCCATCTGGCATTGGACCAGGGTCATCAGACCCTGTTGGTCCTGCTAGACCTTTCGACTGCATTCGACACTGTCAACCACGAGGTGTTGGTGGTGACGCGCCTGCGGGACCGTGCCGGGATTGGCGGGATGGTCTTGGACTGGTTTCGTTTATTCCTGGCTGGGAGAACTCACCAGGTGGTCTTGGGGGAGTGTACATTTTCCCCCCGGGACTTCACGTGTGGAGTCCCGCAGGGTGCCATTCTGTCCCCCCACTTGTTTAACATCTATATGCAGCCGTTCGGGGAGATCATGAGAGGGTTTCAGGGCATGCAGTGTCATCCGTATGCTGATGACACTCAGCTCTACCTCTCTTTTTCTACTGACCCAACTCACGCAGTCTCCTTATTTTCCCAGTGCCTCTCAGCTGTGGGGGGCTTGGATGAGGTTGAGCCATCTGCAATCGAATCCTGACAAGACAGAGATGATGTTGGTGGACATGGGCTTGGGGGGCCTTGGGGTAGTTGAATCTCCTCTTGTTGTGGGGGTTCACCCTCCCATGGTCTCTCAAGTGCGGAGTCTGGGTGTGCTCCTCAATTCACGGCTCAGCTTGGAATCTCAGGTTGTGGCTGTGGCGGGGAGTTCATTTCGGCAGTTACATTATTATTATTATTATTATTATTATTA
>QEPC01012145.1:1083168-1120740 GCA_003113815.1 Sphenodon punctatus
GGTCGGTGGAGCTTGGGGTGGCAGGAAGGCCAAGCCCCAGGAGAGTCGTGGTGTCCTCAAGCGATGACAGCCGAGGATGCTGGGAGCGTATGCAGTTACATCTTGTTCGGTAGCTTCATCCATATCTCTCAGACTCCGACCTCACCACAGTCATCCATTCCTTTATCACTTCGAGGTTGGATTACTGCAACGCGCTCTATGTAGGGCTGCCCGAGAAGCTGGTCCGGAGGCTGCAGCTGGTGCAGAATGCCGCCGCCCGTCTCCTTACAGGGGCGGGCTGCAGGGAGCACATGACACCAGTGCTCCGGGCTCTGCACTGGCTGCCTATAAAGCACTGGGCCAGGTTCAAGGTGCTGGTTTTAACCTTTAAAGCCCTTCACAGCCTGGGGTCTACTTATCTGTGGGACTGCCTCTCTCCTCATGTGCCTGTGCAACCTTTGAGATCATCCATGGGAGCCTTTTTGGAGGTTCTCCTGGCGAGGTGGGTGGCCACTGATGTTAGATCTTTTTTGGTGGCCACCCCTGTGCTGTGGAATTCGCTCCCGGAGGAGGCTCGGTTGGCCCCCACTCTCCTGTTATTTCGACGTTTATGTAAGACCTGGCTGTTCCGTTAGGCCTTTGGTGAGGGGTAGGGTGGGGTTGCGGAGGAGGGAGTTTTTCTCCCTGCATATATGTGGAATTTGAACTGTTTTAATTGTTGTTGTTTTTATATTTTTTGTTCGCCGCCCTGGGCTGCCCTGTGGGCAGGAGGGGAGGGATACATTTTTTAATTTAAGTATAAATAAATGAATACAGTGGACATAGTTTACTTTGATTTCCAAAATGCTTTTAGCATAGATCCCTTGGGCTGGTGATTTAGAGCGACTGATAACAATGCATTATGTACTATCTTTTAAAAATAGTGTAACTTACTCTTATGTTTAGTTGATATATTTGGTCTAGCTACTGTATTTTCTCACATAGCCATCTGTTTAACAAGCAGATCCTGTTGTCCTGGTAATCTAAAAGGGGGCTCTTGCTCTCGGGTTCCTGGATTTTGGCCTTTAGAAGTTCTTCCTTTCAGAATTAGTGTACAATGGGCATCGTGGAGTAGTCTAGATGTAAGGGTTGGTGGATCACTTGTATGCAAATACAGTTTACAAATACTGATCTAGCTATTATGATTGCGAGATGGATATAACTAGATCTGAAGTAGGGAGATTTTGCAAGGATGTTAAATCCAGCTCAGGTTTCATGTTTGTAGATGTTTGCCTTTCTACTAATGTTTTGAGTGAATAGTTTGTGTTTACAGGAATGTTTTACAGAACTTTTGTTTGTGCCTGTTTCCATACATCTTTACACACACAGTCTCATTAGAAAATCTGTTACGCTTTGGCCTTGTATGTTTCAGGGTCATAGAATGAGGGAGCAAAGAATGATCGGGAGGTGAGTGTGTTTGTGAGAATCTGTGGATTGTTTAAATTACATCATATAGAAGAGAAGACTGGCAGAAGAAGGGCAGCAGAAGTGCAAGCAGCAGGCATGTTGCACGATTCCAAACCTGAAATACAGCACAAGCTGTCCTCAACTTGTACAAATATTGAGGTGGTAGGATCACTGCTCAGGAACAATTTGCTGTGAAATTACGGTCATGTGCACATAGTGGAAGGTAATGCATGCCATGCTGGCAGCTTGGTGGCAAAGCCTATTATTATATAGGACTACAGGTAGGGAGGGAAGGCTCATAGCCGTGACAATCTTGTGACTAAAAGAAGCCAGCAGTTTTTGTTTGAGAGGTGTTTGCTAGGGTGTGGTACGAGCTAGGATGGTGGCTGGCTTCTGAGAAACCATCATTTCTGAGGACGGAGAAAGCTGCATTAGTAGAGAGCAGATGCTTGTAGAGGGTGAGCAGCTCCTAGATAAAGACTGGAAAAGGTGGCATAGACTCTCCGTAGCTGGAGAAATTCACTCACAATCATCATTTCATTTTGGGGCTTGCTTATGTCACAACAAAACATGTTCATGGTGATTCTCTACCTGCAATGGGGAATCAGCTGTTCTTATTCAGAATTGGCAGGAATCTCTTGCTGCAGCTAGAGGGGATGCAGGCAGTGTTCCTGATATTTATCAGCAGGACCATGTTGCTTTTTATAATAGCTATAGCAATTTACGGGAGAAAACAGAGTTTTCATAAATGGCTCTGAATCAACTGGAACTTCTTGTATAGTGAGTTTGTTGCTCTTCATTTAAATTTCTTAAAATGAAGAACATTAGTTTTAACACATAATTCATTTTTTAAAGGAAGGGAAAGGGGAAATTTTAAAGGCATGTTTATTTTGAGCATTGAAAGTATTTTTAATTTTCCTTGCATGCATCCAGAATGAATCCACTTAAGATTTTTCTCCTTTTAATAGGGTTTGCAGCACTGTGCAAGAACAAGTACCATTGCAGTTCTTTTCCGTTTAATTTTTCCATAAAACTAGTGCAGGGAACTTAATTGTAGAAGTTCCAACTATCTGAGAGCTTGAGCTTTTGATTATATTTTGCCAGCAAGATTGCTGAAACCTTACTGTCTCTTACAGTCCAGTAAACCAAAAGTTCTAAAGAGATGGGAGGGAGGAAGTTCCACTCCCCAAAATGTCTTTTCCTCCTCCCCTCACCCCCCCCCCCTCAACTGGTTGGGGGCACTGTCTCTCTCTTCCTCCCCCCTATTGCTCGAGTGTTCCAATTCAAAGCATAGTTGAAGGACAGCTGTGCTCTACACACAGGCAGTGACAGGATTATGTGAGCTATACAACCAAAGCTTTGTGTATAAACTAAAGGTTATCTCTGCCAGTAGCAGTGACAGGTTTTTCTCCTCCTTCTCTCTCCCCCCATTTACAGTGCAGGGTGTTTGTTGCTGTCACACAAGAAACATTTCATAAAAGTGTTTAAAACAAATGCAGAAAAGGTGTGACTACATAACCTAAATAGGTAAAAGTCAGAAAATGAAGAATCTAACCATTTAGCCTTCTACCTGATTGGTAAGTTAAAGTTCTGATTTATTCTTTCTTCCTTCAGTTGTGAAATAGTAAAAACCTGAGCCTGAGATTGGATGGTCATATTACAAGACTTTTCACATTTGCTTAGACAGATTTTAGGGTTTTCTGAGAATATTACTAAAAAGGACACACTTCTCAGTGTGTCTATGGAAGACGACTGATATTCTGCTCAGTTCACCTACTTTGCTCTTACAAAGTTCTAACAGCATAATTCTATGTAGGGAATGCAAGATATCAGAACTGAGACTTGCTTTGTGTGGATCATAGAGGAAAATAACCCAAGAACAAATACAACGTATTCCTCCAAGCCTGATCCTTCACAATTAATGTTCATGGGAACTTGACAGTCAACTTGTATAGACATGAAATCAGGTCCTCTTGTGTCCTAGTAAAGTAATAGTCCTGCTGTGGAAAAGGGGACTGAGCAAACAAATGCTGTGGTGGGTGGGGTGTGCGTGTGCCCGCTGTGGATGGAGGCGGGTGTGCACCCATGGAACAAGCGCACACCCATCTCCATGCACAGAGCAACTGGCATTGGAGCCCGTTGCTCCGTGCATGCGTGATGAGTGGAGTGCGGGAGCATGCACACCCACCCACCCATTGTCGGCGATGTTCCCATGGGCACCCCCACCGCCGGCAGCGACCCATGGCATTCCTACGGATGCTCCCGCACACGTAGGACATAGGAAAGGCACTTTTAGCCATAGGATCAAAGTGGCACTAACTGTGCAGGTGATGTCCAGGATTCTTTGTTGGTGCAAGCCCTGTTGTAGTGAATGGGGTTTGCTCTGGTGAAATACTTTGGGGAGCAGAGCCATTAGAAGGAAATCCCCATCCCTAGCGTGTCTGGTCTGTGGGCTTGGGACTGAATTGTAATATGTAGCTAAATAGCTGTAAGTAATACGTTTCAAGCATGTTCACTTTAAAATTATTTGGTACAGTCAGTATTGCATTTTTGTTTGTTTCACCTTTCATGCAGTTTTTAATTTGTACTGTGTCATCTCAGATTGAGATTTTGATTGAGATTACTCTGTCACAGCAAAAAAATTATTTTGCAATGAATGGTTAAAAAACAAAACCCAAAATAGACTTTAAAATCAAATAGATTTCACAAGTAAATTTGAATAATATGAAATGGATAAAAACAAGAATAATCTTTGTAAATATATATCTGTAACTATTGTAAATGGCACTAATTATAGTATATATTCTCGTGCCTATTAATCCATATATTTGAGTACAGCAACTGGTGTTAGGTGCCCAGTAGCATTGCTGCTCTTAAGCAAAATCTATTAAAGCATACACAAGAACCAGTTGCGTGTTCAGAGGCTGGTTGTTTTGACATATAATAGACACTTTTTTAAAAAAGAAGATAGCACTAAAGTCTGTAGTTGTGTCAAACTATTCACATTTTAATGTAATCTTTCTATATTTAACAATGTATATAATGAGAAAAAAACATATTCCACTTTAATATACACTATAAGACGTTTGCTTACAGTGCGCATTTATTGCAAAATAATTGTTAAACTATCATTTTATTTCATGTGGTTACTATTAGTTAAAGCAGCTTCTTAAGCAAAAACATGCATATTTATGTTTAGAGATCATCCACTTTTAAAAGATCACTAATTCAATGCATTTTGTTGCCTGCCAATTAAATCCCTCTTTAATTAGAATAACGTATCTCAATTCAGCCTCTAATGCTTGCTGCAACTTGCTTTTGTAAGTAATTACTGTTTGATTAAGCGTGCTCGGCCCTGTTTGCATGCTCATGCACTGTTTGATTAAGCATGTTAGCAAGCTCTGCTGACTAGTGATACAGAGCTTTCTGTAGAATGTCTGCGGGCAACAAGTTATCCGCCAACTGAAAGGAAAATTGAGAAGCTTTTGATAGATCTGGCAGTCCAAATCATTCTCCTTTGTCAAGAAAAAAAAATGGTTTTATAGTCTTTTAGAAGATAATAAAAAAAATGTTACATGAGTATAATCTTGGTATAAGACTGATTTCTCCATGCTTCTCATTAAAGTAGTTTATAATCCTTATTTAGTAGAATTTTAAAAATTATGCTGTGGAGCAGAAGGAATTCATTCTGAATACCTCATTTGAAGAATATATTTATGCTGATGGTTACATTCTCCCCTGTACTTGTGTTTTACTTTCGTTTTTTTTAGCAAGAGCAGAGGACTAGCTTTCATTCTATGAGATCCTTTTCTTTTTTTGGTGCATGGTAGTGCTATCTCTGCAAGGTTATGGGAGTGTCTGAGATTGGGGTTATACACCCTTCTAACATCTCAAGTGTCTGTTTTGTCTGGACTTCCCTCATGCAGCATTCTTGTGCAAAAATTTCAAGGCTTTAGTCTGGAGCACTAGGTCAAAGGATATGTCTCTTTGAAGGGCAGACAGGAGGGTTTTTTGTTTTATTCACTATGTAGTATTTCATTTTACATCAAAGAATACCTAGCCTTTCAGAACCTACTATGGTGGCAGTTCAGTACAGCTTTTTAAAAAATGAAGTGCATTATGTAGGGCAAAATGTTGCCGTTCCCAAAGAGTAGCTCAACATACAAATACTTGTTTGGATTTGCAAACTGTATATGCAAACAAAAAGAAAAGGTTTGAATCTATTGTAAAGATAAATGTTAACCATCTATATAAACATAGCTTTAAACTGATAATCAACTTGCTCAAAATGTAAAATGTTACCCTAGTCTCTATGTACGATTTTTGCTTTTTTTTAAAAAAAAGTAGATATTTTGATACCTCTAAAATGTAAAATGTTACCCTAGTCTCTATGTACAATTTTTGCTTTTTTTTAAAAAAAAGTAGATATTTTGATACCTCTAAGAGCAATGTGAATAGCTAATTCCTTTTCAAAATTCGCTTAAAGAATGGCCTTGTTTGTGGCATAAAATTGTTGGGAGTATGGACTTCTTACAAGTTACTGAACATTTCTTTTGGTTTTAGAAATCCTTTACAGGTGTTAATAAGTGAATAACTACTGAGTTGTCCTAATTCTCTTCCATAGCCTGGCTTGCATTCACTTTTTTGTCAAAGCTTCAATTTTTTTTTTTTGGCCAGACTGCTTCTGTTATGGAAAAATACTGCGCATGAAGCAGGAAACAATTCCTTTGTGAATAGTTTTCTGCAAATGACTCCGGGGGCATGGTAGATGACAAGGAGTTTGCTCCTCAAGTGCAAAAAGAAAATCCTCACTACTCTGAAGGTGTGAATGTTTGAGGATCTATGCTAATATTGTGGTTCTATGGCTTTTTTCACTAATTCCTAATGCTTATCTCTACTCTCAAACACCATGGTAGCACAGCAGTATTTACATTGTGCTTGTGGCTTCCTATGTGCCACCTCCATTGGGAATGGTAACCTGCATCAAGTAAGGCTGATTGGATATTATGGAGAGCATCTGTTTTTCCAATCATCAGGACATCCACTCTGGGTATTAGCAAACAAGACGTTGCTCCCCTTTTATCCCAGTTAGTTCTGGATTCACCTGCTTGTCTATCCTGTAGTTGCCAGATGTTCACCCTGTGACTTCTCTACATGGTGTCAAACGTGGACCCCACTGTGTGGGCGAATTTGGGTAAAACTCGGCCACAGGTGCCCAGGAGGCCGCTGCCTGTCGCCTGGGGGCCGTGCACAGAATCGCAGGTGCAGTCTATAGCACCGCTAGAGCGTTTGCAACTCGGTGGATGGGGGAGGCACGTGCAGAACGTGGCAGGGAGGAATGCCTGCCCGTTTGTTCCCCACACAGGACTTGCGAGGGGTGGCTACATGAGAGCTGTACAAATGCTGTGGCAGGCTCCTAGCCTGTGTATTAACACCCTATGTGATTTCCCTGGTGTCTCAGTGGGAAGAGCATTTCACAAAGCAATTGGTGTGGCTTGTTTGGTATGATGGATATATATTTCAAACATATTCCCCAACCCAGACTGTCGTATTCTGTGCATAAAACGCACAGTTGTTGCAAAGCTTATTCTTTTCTCCATTGCATCATAAACATTGGCTGCAGAAACAGGATTTGGGGGCTACCAGTGATGTAAGAAGTATAAGTTTTTGAAATGTTAACTAAATCCGAACATGGTAGTATGGGAACTAATGGGTAGTTTGGTGAATTAATATCAGACTGTTGTAGCACAGGTTTGTTTGTTTTTTTAAATGGTAGAAAACTCCTTTTTGAATTTCAGATCACCAAACTAAAATTTATTTATTTACTTATTTTGAAATTCTACCCCACCCAACCCCAAAGGCTCAGGGCAGCTTACATCATAAAAATACAATAAAATTCCCTAAAACAATCCCCAAACCCAGAAACCTTAAAAATCCTCAACCCTGCCAAATGTTTTGCCAGGAAGAATAGTTTTACACGGCCTCCAGAATACACTCAGGCTCTGACAGACCTGTGGAGAAAGGGAATTTCACAGTACTGGGGGCAGCAACTAAGAACGCCTCTTTGCGGGCCCTTGTCATATGAACCAGATTGGCAGGTGGTTCCTGCAAGAGAGTGCTCCTGGCCAACCGCAGGGGGTCACGGTGGAGCTTGGTAGGAAAGATGGTCTTTCAGATATGTGGGACTCAGGATGTTTGATTTGTATTTATTTGTTTAAATTATTAAAATATCTCACTCACACTCACACTCACACTACACACACACACACACACACACACACACACACACACTAAAAATACAAAACAAAATAAAATCCCACTAAAAATTCCTACTCACCCCCAAAAAAACACCCAGCCAGCCTTTATCCTCGCCTGCCATATGCTCTACCAAAAAGAAAAGTTTTACACTGCCTCCAGAATATGCTCAAGCTCGGACTCCAGCAGACCTGTGGAGGAAGGGAGTTCCATAACACTACAGGGGAGGTCCCCAGGATGATGAACTATCTCCCATCATCACCCACAGGGACCTTCCCGGCAGAAATGAATGGAACCACTTGCAATGTCCCCCACACCCCTGCCAAATCCTGCAGGTGTGTCATCAACACCTCATGATCAACTGTATTAAAGGCTGCTGAAAGATCTAACAAGATCAACAGGGCATAGTTCCCTTTATCAATCTCCAGGCATATATCATCGACCCAAGGCCACAGGCACCAAGACCAGCAATTCAAGATGCTGGTTTTGACCTTTAAAGCCCTAAATGGTCAGGACGGTACATATGGAAGACCGTCTGTCCAACCATATTCCATCCTGGCCCCTGTGGTCAGCCAAGAGTGCCCTCTTTCATGTTTCATCTGGTACTCTTGTCCAAAGGACAGGGGGGTGCAGTAGGGAGTTTTTGGTCACTACCTCGGTTTTATGGAACTCCCTTTCCCTGGAGGTTCATTAAAATCCAAGTCTAATCATCTTCCAGATGCAGTGCAAGATTTTTCAGTTTAAAAAAGCATTTGGCAGGTATAGCAGTGGATAGCAGTGTGTTGTGGGTGGGGGTTGGGTGGAGGGTTTGGGGAAAATGGGGGATTGGTTTGGGGTTGGAGAAAGATGAGGGGAATGGTTGGTGGGGGGGTTGGGGTTTTTATGCTGTTTTATATGCTGTTTTATAAGCCACCCTAAGCCATTGGGGGAGGGTGGGGTAAAAAGTGGGGAAATAAATAAACAAACAAATAAGCAAAGTCTCCATGCTAGACCCAGGACAAAAACCTGACTGAAATTGGTTCAGGAATCTGATATCATTGAGAGGAGCCTGAAGCTGCTGGGCAGCCACCCGTTCAGTAACCTTCCCTAAAAAGGAAAGTTAGAAACAGAATGATAACTGACTGTGGAGTCAGCATCCAAAGATGGCTTCTTGAGCAGGGGTCAGACCACTGCAGTTTTAAGGGTACCTGACAACCTACCCACCCAAAGCAAGGCTTTGACAACTAGTTGCCCGCATCGCTCCAAGCACATCCTCCACATTGGTTGGTGACACTAATTGAAATTGATCCAAACAAACAGGACAAGGCTGACCTTCCACTACCTCAAACTCTAACTCTGCAGATGAAGCAGCAGCACCCAAGTCATGGATAATACGAGTGATTTTTGTCTGCAAAGTAATTAATAAAAATGTCTCCGTGGGCAATAGATGAGACTAGTTCACGGGAGAGACAGACCGGACTAATCAGGTCATTCACTACCAGGAGAAGCTCCACAGTATAAGACTTTGCAGATGCTGATAGCAGAGAAGAAAGCTTTCCTTGCTACCATCACAGCCACGGCATAGTCATTCAGAAATTATCTATGCTTCAATCAGTCAGCTTCAGTGCAAGTCAAGCACCATCTGTACTCTCAAATGCCTACCCTCCCACTTCAACTGCGTCAGGTCTCCCGTATACGAAGGAGACCTATGCTTCCAAAGTGGTGGAAGTGGGTGCAATTGTGTCAACGACCATAGTCAAGATGTCATTCCACAAAGCAAGCAGGTCATCAGTAGAGTAGCTGTCAAGGTCAGTGGTTAAATCCCCAGAGGGTTCTGGAAACTGATTGGATCCATTAGTCTCCTGGGGTGGACCAATCTAATGGGTCCATCCCTATGGCAGCATAGGGAGGGCACTAGGGCAGGGATCTGGGCCTTCAGAAGGTCTGACTATGGTAATGGTGTTATAACATTACTTCTATTGGGAGTATTACATATAAGACCTCCCCCGCCCCAAAAGAAATATTATTTTGCTGAAATATTTAATAGTCTCTGGTAATAACAGTGAACAATCAAAGCATTATTGCTCTTTCTTTCCTGCTGGGAAATAATGAACATGATACTGTCAGAAAAAAACCTTCTAAAAGTGTTATATATTGAAAGCTTAAAATCCTAGGTATTAATTAACAAAATACAGTGAAAGTTTAAACTGTTAATAGCCATGACATCCCCAATGCATAGAGCTGAAGTATGCTAACACTGTATAAATAATTCTCCATTGTGTATGAGAACTAATGAGGGCAACTGTGTCAGTTCTTTTCCTGCTTCCATACCTGCTGTGTATGGAAATTGTGTACATTACTTGGCACTTCAGCATTTAAAATCCATGCATATTATTACTTGGAAGTGTAACATCTCGCATTACAGTGGGAGACAATGTCTAGCATATTAGGGGTTCTTTATAAATTCTAAAATTAACTCCATCTTGTAAAAACAAAGGGAAAAACAAAATATCCTTTTCAAGCCTACTGCAATCTGATGTTTGATTAAGGATTTAGCTCCATTCACTCTTGTCTCACTGGATTTTAAGACAGTTCTGTATATTTTAGCAAGGATCACTTGCGTTGAGAATTGTTTTCTTTATAACAGGAAATACAAAGAATAAAAAGCACATTTACTTTGAGAGGCCTTGACTTGTATAGGTATATGGATTACTGAGATGCCATTGAGAAAAATAACGGGTATAGTCCTACCAACACGACAAGCGCACACTCTTTGGATTGAATTTCATCACTTAATAGAAGTGAAACATATTACTATTTACTGTTATGGATAAAATCCGCATTTAAGTTTTAAAATAGTAAATTTTTTTCTCTTATTCCCTTTGTGAACTTCACATTCCCCATGTGCAGTATTTTTTTTGTTTAAAACACAACGTTGTACAAGTAGCTATGTAGTTTATTGGATCAAATTTAGGCTAATCACATCTGATGGTGCACACAAATTGTGGCCAAATTCCACCATTACAAGAAATGAGTAAAGGGAATCTTGTATTGGCATACTTCCCACCGGCCTTCATTCTCTGTGGAGGCTTTGGATGCTGAATCTGCTGCCACACCTGCAGGGGATCAAAGTGCCTCTTTGAGGTGGGGAAGAAAGACAAAGAGACAGGTATTTAAGCCCCAGGAGAAGCACTTGAACCAAGGATATACGTAAAGGAATGACATGCCAAGTGGAAATAATGGGAATGGGTGAAAGACAACAGGCTTTACTGGACTGTAAGGAAATACCAAGGAGCTGCTTATCAGACACACTGAAATGCATAGATGCAGTCTATAGTACAGAGAGCAACCTAGAAGGAGGTAGAAAAGTTGAAGAAGAACAAAAGAGAGCAACAAAGATGATAAAGGGTGATAGTCATATACAGAGAGGTTAAAAGGTTTTTGTTGGCACTTTGGAGCTGTGGGAAAGGGTGTCAGGCAGGCGGTGCTTGTCTGTTGGGAATGGTGGTGGTTTGGGATTAATTGCTCCGGGTGGGGGAGTGTTTGTGCATTGGGAGGGTGGGGGCTCCATTAATTGAACTTGAAGGTGTGTCTTCAAAGGTCAGTGGGTGTGGCTTCCATGTAAGAGAAATACTTTGTCTTCTGAAAACTCACTACCCTAAGTTAGTTCAGAGTTAATCCAAACTCTGGTTATGATATAATTATGGTTTATATCATAACCATATGATATAAATAAATAGGCAACAAGCTATAGCTAAAATAACAGAAACTTCCTTCTTGCGTGATTATCTACATTTAATTCCAGAACAGGGTAATATGGCTTTACATGTAACACAGACACTCCCATTTAGGTCTAGGTTCCTATTTCTGTGTGCTCGTCTAAACTCTTTACCATCCAGAATACTAGAAGGTCGGATACTAAAGACTGATTATGCTTCCCGATTATGCCCTTTTGACAATCTAACGGCTGAATCTGTGGAGCATATTTTGTTTGATTGCCATCTTTATGATAACCTGAGAGTTCAATACCTAGCTTCCTTTTTAGTCCGATACCCAGGCAGATCACACTCTAGTCTAAAGAGAATTACATTGGAAGATGCGGATCCGCAGCTGACTTAGCTAGTGGCAGGATTCCTAAAGGAAGCCTTTGTTAATAGAAATTTCTAAATTTTGAATATATTGAAGAGGATCATGGTACCTAACCTCATAATTGCAACTTCATTATTTTAATAAATTCCAATAACTTTAATAATTACAATAACCTCAATAATTTTAACTTCATCTCAATTTTCTTCCCTAATTGTTGTTTTATCTTATTTTTATTGTACTTATTTTATTTAAATTTATTTAAGTGTATAAACCCTAGAGACTATAAATTACTAATTAACAGTGCTGTTGATCAGACTGCCTATTGGTTTTGGTAACTTATTACTTATATGTTGTTATTGGTATATTTTAACTGATGATTCTGTTTTTGTATAATTAGTAACTTGAAATGCTTATATTTATTTTAATACTGAACTGGTATGTAGCAATACTACCTGAGTTGTACATGAAACTTTCCATATGCGATAACCGTTTGGTTAAGCAATAATTAAAGAAATTCATTCATTCACTACCCTAAGACAGAAGGCTGTAATCAGTAGCGTATCGAGGGTTTATCAAGGACCCATTTACACATTGTCAGTGGTAAAGATAGCCATGAGTTCTCTGGAGAAATCCTATGGTATATTTGTTGTGTTCACACGTTATAGGAGTGATAGTGAATGGTACAATTTGTAATAGTTGCCACTTATACTGGCCTGATGGGTGAGTGTTAGTTAGCATTTAAAAGCTAGCATAACATGGCACTGCTTCACTAGGGATCTATGCTGGGACTAATGGTGTTTAATATATTTATTAATGATCTGAAAAGGGGAGGAAAAAGTGAAGTGATCAAATTTGCAAATGACACAAAATTATTCAAGTAGATAAAGTCCGAGCGAGCTGTAAAGAATTGCAGGAGGCTCTTGCTAGACTGGGTGACTGGCCATCTAAATGGCAGATGAAATTTAATATTGACAAATGCAATGTGATGCACATAAGAAAAATAATCCATACTACAGGTACACAATGTAGAGTTCTAAATTAGGGTTACCACTTGGGTAAAGTATCTTGGGAGTCATTGTGGACGATGCATTGAAATCCTCAGCTCAATATGCAGCAGCGGCCAAAAGAGCAAATGGGATGTTAGGAATTATTCGGAAGGGGTTAGAGAATAAAACTGAAACAACTCCTGTACGAAGAGAGGCTTGATAGGTTAGGACTCTTAAGCTTGGAGAAGAGACAACTGAGAGGGGATATAGTAGACGTTTATAAACTCAAGTGTGGAATGAGTAAATAAGGAATGGTTATTTACCCTCTCAAATAGTACTAGAAGTAGGGGACACTCCATGAAACTAACTGGTAGCAGATTTAAAACAAAGGAAAATATTTGTTCACTCAGCACACAATTAACTTGTGGAATTTGTTACCAGAGAACATGGTTCCGGCCAGTATTATAGCTGCGTTTAAAAAAGAATTGGATAAATTCTTGGAGAATAGGTTCATTAACGGCTATTAGCCAAGTAGGTTTAGGGGACATAACATCTTACTGTCAGGAGCTGGGAGTGAACAACCGGGAATCGTTTGCCTATTAGGACCTGTTGGGTACTTCTCCCAAACAACTGAGATGGGCCACTTTGATGGATGCAGGGCTCGAAGGACCATTGATCTGACACAGTATGACACTACTTACATTCTTATATGGATTGGAATTGGATTATGTTCATCAAAGAGAGGAGTGATGGGGAGCATGTGGTAGCTAATGCCACACTTCTGAGTGTTCACATAATCAGAGATACCACAGGGTAAATGATCAGTTGTTTCTTTACCATGGTTATTATACCTTCACCTCATGTATGAACAAGGTGTCTCAGTCAAGTAAATCAGTACAATTATGTGACTACTGTACTTTAGCTGCTCCTTTGTTGCTATATCTTTCTGTGGCCTTTGAGACAGCTGAGCAAGAGGTCTTGTTGGGATGGCTATGGGACCTGGCGGCGGTGCACGAGACTGCTCTTGAGTGGCTCTGCTCATTCCTAACTGTGAGAATCCAGAGAAGTGATGATGGGCAATGGTTTGTCATCCCCTTGGGAGTTCCCTCATGGGACCCTGCAGGGCTTCATCTTGACCCCATTCCTGTTCAATGTGTATCTGAGGCCCCTGCATGTGATTGTTAGGAGATCTGGAGTGAAGTGCCATCAGTATGCTGATGACACCCAACTCTGTTTCTCCTTTCTGCTCTGGGCTGTGACCAGTCCATCTTATGGGTGACAATACACCTTGGCCAGCAGGAGGCAGGAATAAAAAAACTGACTGCGCATGTGCAGGGTCACCCCTTGTGCAATTCAGTTTCGTTCCTGCCTCCATGCTAGCAGTAGCAATCTCAGTGGCTCCAGAGGAGCCGCTTCTAGAAAAAAAAAAAGGACCAAGAAAAAAGAAGACATCCAAGGGAGAAAGCAGAGAGAGGCCCGAGGGGTGCGGGGCACCAGCGAGTCCCGTCACTCCAAGACCCACACGGCTACAGGGGAGCCCAGGCAGCGCGGCTGCTGGAGGGCCCGGGATCCTGCGCCTGGCCCAGATCCCCGGATTCCCTACCTCTCCAGCTCGGCTTGGGACCTGCGTCTATACCAGGTCCCTGAGGCCCCGGCAGTGGGTGACTCCATGTGGCATCTTCCCCAGCGGCATCCCATGTGGCTCTTCAAGCGGTGGCCCTGCGCGGCTTCCCGGAATGCGACCTACAGCCTCTACCCCACGGCCTCCGCACCATCCGGACCAGACAACTCTGGACAGGCCTGTCTTTGCCCCGGCGCTGATCCTGATCGGCCCTCACCTCCCCGCCGCCGTCATCCGTCTTCATCTCCTGCCGCCGCTGGGTCCTAGAGCCGGCTGCCTCCTTCACCACTCACTGCCCACAGCAACCAGCGAGGGTACCCCTTCCAGCCACAGCAGAAGCCTCGCCAGCCCCACCGAACACCCCGGGGACCCTTCTTAGACCTGAGCCTGGTCTCCGGTACAGGGAATGGGCAGGGCAAAGGAGGTCTCTCCCCCAGCGGAGCAGGGGGATGCCCAAATGGTCAGGGGGCAACATTCCAGGGAGCCCTTCCCTCCTGTGCTCTCCAGGGAAGGGGAAACAGCCATCTCAGCCCTGCTCCCCAGCCCCAACCAGGCCCCTCCCCCAATTCAGGGTGCCATGGCATCAGACCTGGTGGAGGCCCTGAGCAAAATTATGGCCCGCCTGGATAGACTCGAGGCACCCGGTGTCCCCCAACCCAGCAAAAGGCCCTGGGCTGCTGAAAAGGTCCCATCCAGTAAGAGGACCCTAGCCAGGGGTTCAGGGGCTCCCACAAAATCCAGGATCGCCCACCTCCTCGACTCCCCAGATGACTCTGAGGAGGAGCTTTTTACCCCTGCTCAGGACTCCCTCCCCAGGGCTCGCTTCCTCTCCCACAGTCCCCCAAGGGTCTGTGAGGATTATACACACAGCTCCTCGGAGGAGGAGGTGAAAGTAGAGCTGGGAGACTCAGATGGGGAGTCCGCACTGTCAGAGCAGCAAGGGGCCCATTCTGCCACCGTTCCCGATCACGGGAGGGAGTTCCCCGCCCAGTACCGGGACGACTTGATGCGGCACGTGGCCAGCACCCTCCAGCTCAAGGAAAAGGCCCACAAGTCCCAGTCCTCAGACTCCGAGGACGACCAGGACGCTAGAGCCCATATCCCCAGGGTGCATAAACCAGACAAGGGTCTGCCTCTGAATAAGGCATTTGAGAGACCCATCTTAAATGAGTGGAAACAGCTTACCTGGTCTCACAGGCTCCCCAGATCCCAGGAGCCACTCTACGCATTCTCCCAGTGCAGGTGGGCTTTATTTTACCAACCCAAGGTGGACGCAGCCACAGCTTCCCTCACACAGCAGACTCTCTTCCCGACCGAGGGGGACTGCTTCCCCAAGGACCAAGGCCATAGAGGGAGTCTTGAGAAAAGGCTTCAAAGCCTCCGCCATGGCCATGAGAATGGCAACTGCAGCCTCGTACATCTCCAGGGCTCTAATCTTCTGGTTCCAGAAAGTGCAGGTCCCAGACATCTGAGAGGAGGGTGAAGGTCCTCACATCCCGCATAATGCTGAAAATCTTGTTCATTGCGGACGCCTCCACAAGATACCCTGACAAAGAAAACAGGATTGACTCCTCCAAGTGGAGGGTCGTCCTCGATCTCAACCGCCAAGTGAGGAAGAGGAGATTCTGGATGGAGACCTTGAAATCCATCTGCCAGACAATCCGGAAAGGGGACTGGCTGGCATCCCTGTATCTGAAGGAAGTGTACCTCCACGTCCCCATCCTTCCCACACACCGCGAATGGCTCAGATTTGCGTACAACGGGACTCACTGGCAGTACTCCGCCCTTCCATTTGGCCTGTCATCAGCACCCCTCACCTTTACCAAGATACTGGCCCCACTCGTGGCAAATCTCCGCCTACAGGGGATCCATGTTCACTCCTACCTGAACAACCTCCTCATCTGATCGGCGTCCAGGGCCAAGGCCTTGATGGATGTACAGAAAACACTGTAATACCTCCAGGCACACGGCTTCCTAGTCAACAGCCAGAAAAGCCACCTGACTCCCGTACAACGCCTGGAACAACTGAGAGTCATATTAGCCACGGCAAGGGACAGGGTCTTCATCCCACGCCAAGAGAGGATATGGAGCGGGATAGAGATCCTCATGTCCAGCCCCAGTCTGCGTCTCAAGTTTCTGGCAAGTCTCCTAGGGCTCTTAGTTTCCTGCATACAGCAGATAGCTTGGGCTCGCTTCCATCTCTTCCACCTTCAGCAGCTCCTCAGACCGTGGCAGACACACCTCATCCATGACCGCAACCATTGGATCCACCTTCCAGCCAGGCTAAAAACCCACATACGCTGGTGGCTGACAAGCAAGCCCTTCCAGCTGGGTGCTCCCCTCTCCGAGCCCCCCAGGGTAACCGTCACCACAGACGCCAGCCTGACCAGCTGGGGAGCCCACTCAGTCACTGACTGCACAAGGGCTCTGGTCGGTGGACGAGTCAACAGAGAGCATCAACCTGCTTGAGCTCTAAATGATCAGGCTAGCCCTCCTCAGTTTTCCACACGTCAAGAACTCCCATGTGCTAGTTCTCACCGACAACAACATGACGAAGGCGTACATAAACAACCAGGGCAGGTCGAGGAGCCGAGCACTTCACGCGGAGGCAAAGCGTCTGCTGACCTGGGCAGAAAACCACCTACTGTTGCTCAGAGCCCTCCATATCAGGGGGGAAGACAACACAGAAGCGGATTGGCTCAGCAGGCAACGCCTGGACCCAGGAGGGTGGTCCTTATGCCCAGAAGCCTTCCAACTCATCAGGTCGACCCTCGGGAACCCACAATGGGACCTCTTCGCATCACCCCACGATGCAGAGACCCCCCCCTCTTCTTCTCCCAGACTTGAGCACACGGATCCCAGGGTGTGGATGCCCTCAGCTCCCACTGGCCTCCGGAGCTCCTGTATGCCTTTCCCCCGTTTCCCCTGATAGGGTGAACCCTGGCGAAAGCCAGGGCAGAGAGCGCCACCCTCATTCTCGTAGCTCCATTCTGGCCAAGGAGACCATGGTTCTTGGACATAATCGAGCTAGCAGTCTTCTCTCCCCTGTTCCTTCCTCATGTGCCACACCTGCTCTCCCAGGGTTCCTTCCTCTTTGAGGGTTTGGCCCACCTGAGACTAGCTGCCTGGAAATTGAGCGCTCGGCCCTAGAGGGCCTTGGCTTCTCTGAGACTCTAATGAACACCCTACTCGCATTCAGAAGGCCCTCCACCCGTCGGATCTACCAGTCCACGTGGAAGGCCTTCAGAGGCTGGTGCCAGAGGAAGTCTCTGGACCCGGAACAGGTCCAAATTCCCCAGTTCCTACAAGTGTCAGTCGCCGCCGCCGCTGCCCGGTGCGGCGGCCCCTCCCAGACCACAAGAGACCCCTTACCGGGTCCAGCAGCGTCACGCCACCTCCAGCCCAGGCGCCCCCAGCCGAAGGCGCCCGGGGCGAAAACGGCGGGGATAAAGCCTCTGGAGGGGCGGGAGCCGCTGAAGAGCCCCGCCCCCCGTTGCGGCGCTCCGCGCGCCTCCAGGCACGCACAGGGGGCGGAGCCACCAGTACAAAGGCCGGCACTGCAAAGGTAGCAGTGCCGGTAAACAGAGCAACAGCCCCTGGAGAGACTGGCCCCCCCTGAAGCTAAGTGTTGAAATTGACTGTTTGATTGCAATATTGCCGTGTGTGTTTCCTATCCTAGTTTTCCTTCCTGTGCAGCAAGTAGAGTGTGTGTTCTCCCCTCCTGAGTATTTGTGTCTACGTGTATTCCTCTGCCCCTTGCCCCAGGTCAATTGAGAGAAGTGGGTGAGAGCCTGCGGGCTCGCATGGTTGGGCCTTTCCCTCCTCCCTGGGATCATCCCTTCCCTGCCTCTTGAGTGTGTGAAAACCCCGTGACCCTTAACTGTGGAGCTTGGGACCCCCTCCCCTGTGGACCTGGCACTTCCCTCACAATCCTTCCTTGCCAATTCCCTGACGAGTGCAAGTGGTGAAGCTGGATCCCCTTCCTTGTTCCCCAGCTCTGTGCCCTATGATGATAGGGGTCAAGATTCCGAGTGCGTAAGCACACGAACAGACCCAAACACTATCCTGACGGGCATCCTTTCCTCGCATTACGCTAACAGAGCTCCCTCGTGTGCGAACGGTGTGAGTGGGTGGCGCTTCCCCCCTTCCTACCCCCTCCCACCTGACAACAAAAAGGATTGAACTGTGGTCTAAAGCCAAACACCCTCTCAAGGCAGGTGGCCGCCCTGGACTCGGTATTTTTGCCAGCCAAAGGCCTCAAGGTAGCAGGTCATCACCTCATCAGAAGGTTCCTAACTGGGGCCAAGACACTGTCCCCTCCCGTAGTCCACAGGTTTCCATCATGGAGCCTTAACCTGGTCCTGGGGGCTCTCCTCGCCCACCCCTTTGAACCTCTCAAGCGGGTGTCCCCTTTCTTCCTGTCGCTTAAGGTCGCCTTCCTGGTCGCCATCACCTCTGCGAGGTGCATGTCCGAGCTAGGGGCACTCTCCATAGAGAGGAACTTCTGTCAATTCAACCAGGACTCTGTGGTGCTTCACCTAGACCAGACCTTCCTCCTGAAGATTAATTCCTTGTTCCATAGGAGCCAGGAAATCATCTTGCCCTCCTTCTGCCCTAACCCCTCTCACCCCAGGGAAAGAGATTGGCACTGCCTTGATGTTAGGCAGGCTCTGCGGATTTACATCAAATGCACAGCCTCCTTCCATTCATCAGCCTTATTCGTCAACATAGGACCAGGCCTAAAGGGTTCTAAGGCCTCCAAGGCTGTCATATCCCGCTGGGTTGTAGCTTGCATCTCAGAGGCATACAAAGCAAAAGGAAAAGTTCCCCCTCAGAAGATCTGGCCACACTCCACTTGGGGGGCATCCGCCTCAGCCGCCTTTGCGGCCAGAGCACCTTATGAGGAGGTGTGCAGGGCTGGCCACCTGGACCTCCCTGCACACCTTCACCAGGCACTACAAAATAAACACCTTTCAATCAGTAGAAGCCGCATTTGGCAGGTGTGTCCTCCAGGCGGTTCTTCCGGAGGACCGCTGTCTTCCCTCCCTCATCTGCTGGTACCGCTTGGGTACATCCCATAAGATGGACTGGCCGCAGCCCAGAGCAGAAAAGGGAACTGGGGCTCTTACCTGTGAGTCCCTGTTCTGCTCGGGCTGGGCCAGCCCATCGGCCCTCCCGACAGCGAGGGCCAGTCACTAGCAGTGCAGCTGACTTTCGAGGCCCTATTAATACTGTCTTGAGTGCATTGCAGATACGTCGGCTGTACTACAACTGAATTGCGCAAGGGGTGACCCTGCACATGCGCAGTTTTTTTATTCCTGCCTCCTGCTGGCCAAGGTGTAGTGTCACCCATAAGATGGACTGGCCCAGCCCGAACAGAACAGGGACTCACAGGTAAGAGCCCCAGTTCCCTTTTTCATCTGACCCAGGTCCTGCAGTCTCTGTACTTACCTGGTACCCGTCTGCTGTTGGAGATTGATGCAGGCGAGACGATTGAAGCTGAATCCAGACAAGACCAGGGTGGTGGTGATTAGCCAGCCATGTGACCTGAGAGGCATAAGGACCACCTGTTATTGATGGTGTCCAGCTTCTTTGGTCACTCAGGTTGTAGCCACAGGGTGCTCTTAGATCCATTGCTGTGCGTGAATGGCCAAGTTAGGGCAGTGACCAGGAGCGCTTTTCGCCAACTTCATCTGGTGAGAAGGCTGTGACCTTTTCTATCAACTCAGATTTGGGCACAGTCATCCATGTATTCATAACCTTGAGGCTAGGCTATTGTAATGCGCTTTACTTGGCACTGACCTTGATGATTGTTCAGAAGCTGCACTTGGTGCAGAACACAGCAGCCCACCTTCTGTTGGGGTTGGGTCGCCGGGAGCACATTATGCCAGTGTTCTGGAGTCTTCATTGGCTGCCAATAGCTTCCCAGGCATGATTCAGGTTGCTGGTTTTGACCTTTTAAAGCCCTAAATAGCCTGGCCACCAGTTACCTGAAAGACTGCCTCTTGTCTTATGTTTCATCGCAACCTTTGATATTGGACGAGGGCGCCCTCTTGTGAACATCAACTGCCCATGAGGTTAGTACAGTGTGGGCATGCAGAGGGGCGTTCTTGGTGGCTACTTCACAACTGTGGAACTCTCTTCCCCTTGGAGATCTGCCTAAGCATGAGCTTGCTCACCTTTCAGAAGAGATGCAAGACCTTTTTGTTTGGCCAGGCGTTTGGCAGGCTGCAATAGAGTTGGATGGGATTAGGTGTTGGGGTTAGGGAAAGGGCTGGTGGGTGAGTTTTAGGGCTTTAAAATGTTTTTATACTTTATGTATTTTTGTGTGTGACATTTTTATATTTTGTGAGCCTCCCTGAGCCTTTGCGGGAAGAGTAGGGTAGAAAGTGACCAAATAAAGAAATTCTTCTAGAGTGCTCCCATTGACTTCAGTGAAGTGAGGCATGTATCCTTAAGAGTTTTTAATATTAATATTATTCCAGCAATGTGTCTGATGTGTGATTAAAGGCAGGTCCCTGCCCCAAGGGAGTTAAAATCTAGAAGGGACAAGAGATGGGAGATGAGAAGCAGGGCACATAGGGAGTGACAGCAATGCATTAATGAAGCTGAGAAGTAGCAGCTGCATGTGCTTAGCTTACTTTCAAGGGAAGGAAGAGGATCCTGATGGCTGAGACAGTATGAAGAGATGCATAGACAGTCTAGGAGAGTGAGGATCTAGGGGAGGCCTGACAGGAGAGGTATGTTCTAGAAGGGATTTAAAGTTTGGGATGAAGAGAGCAGAGCATAGAATCATAGAATATTAAGGTTTGAAGGAATCCAAGGGTCATCTAGTTCAGCCCCTGAGCATAGGTGCTCAGGGAGAGAGTTCTAGGAATAAGGGCTGGCATAGGCAAAGGGTGAAGATGATTTAGGAAGCAAGAGCCTCTGAGGTGGGTGAAGGTAGTGACAAAAGAGGAACAAAGTTCTCAGGTGGGAATGTATCAGGATACTAGGGGGAAAGATAGGGACGAGCAAGAACATGATGAGCTTTGAAAGTGAGAACAAGGCGTATGTGCTGGATGTGAAGGAGGGCAGTAGAGCCAAGAACTCTGATTCTCACTGAGAAAAGCAAGAATTGAGTTTGTCCTACCCAGAACTCTTTCCCTTTGCAAGAGTCAAATTATGCAATTAATATGTAGTCAAATATTAATGGAACTTCTGTCAATCAGTGCTTGAATGTACTAGTAGTAGTAGTAGTAGAAAAAAATTATTGTACGCCACATGGCCATAACAAGAAGATCATAATAATAATTAAACATGTATTTATACAAAAATAAAATAATAAAATATGATAATAGTGTGTTTAACAAAATTATTAATACGAGTACCACATTCCAGCCATAGAAGGGTTATTTATAGGCGTAGGAGTGGAACCCACAACAAAAGCTTTTTCTAATTTTCACAGACATAGTCACAATCATAAATCAATTTAAGCAGACCAAGGTCTGCTGTGTTAGTCCTTCTTCACAGACAGAATGGAAGTATCATAGCTAGTAAGAGGCAGAAGCTTCTGTTCATGCTTCATATGGATATTGGCAATTCTGGAAGCATAAATTGCAATCAGCTTAGATCTTGATGGATCAATGTTTCCCAAGAGGTAGATTAATTGCTTAATTTTGGGCCGAAAGGAATCCCATTCAATGGCAGATTGCAGCTCTCTACATTGACTATCGCATAAGGGGCATGACAGTATGTAATGTCCTAAGTCTTCCACCTCCCTGCCACAAGGGCAGAATCCGATCTTTATAAGGGATTCCCAGGAATCTACCCAGCAAGACAGACGTGCGCATAGTTTGCATCCTTAAACTGGTAAACACTTTTCTAAGCACAGGATCTGTCACATGATAGATACATGGGGCCCCACCCTTGGCTTGAATCAGATATTTATAGAAAGGGGAGATAAGAGATCTTGAGGCCATAGCCCTCTGAACTTGTTTGTCTACATCTGACACATCATCCATCCTGTTCTCCAAGCCCGTAGCTTGGGCTTCATCTTTGACACGCACCTCTCTTTTAAACCTTACATTGACTCTGTTGCCAAATCCTGCCAATTCGCCCTCCATAACATTGCTCGGATCCGCCCCTTTCTCTCTACCTCCTCGGCCAAAACCCCTGTCTCTTATACACATCTAGATGTGTATAAGAGACAGCCAAAACTCCGCCGCCAAGGTCATTCACTCTGCCCGTCGCTTCGGCCATGTGCAACCTCCTCTCTTCACTGGCTCCCCCTTCCCGAACGTATCCAGTTTAAACTCCTGGTATTCACGTTCAAAACACTCCACGACCAAGCTCCCCCTTACCTCTCGGACCTAATCTCCCTACGCACTCCTGCACTTGCTCTTTGCTCCTTCTCTGTTCCCTCCCTCGCTCTCCCTCGTTTCTCCTCCTCACCTTCTCGCCTTCGACCCTTCTCCCTCGCTGCCCCCCATGCCTGGAACTCCCTCCCTGCCTTGTCCCCTCCCTCTGCTCCTTCAAATCCCTCCTCAAGACCCACTTTTTCCTCACCACCTTTCCCAATGCCTGCTAGTCATTCCTCATATACTTACTGTCTGTCCTCCTCTGCAGACTGCTGCAACTAACCTGATTGTAACCAAGCCAAGCACACGCACCAGAGACTTCGCATCTGCCTGAATGTTTGTTTGTCTTCTCTCCTGCCTCTCCCTGTCTTCCCCCCCCTTGTCTTTTAGATTGTAAGCCACTGGCAGGGACCACATCTATGTTGATGTTCTGTACAGCGCCAGGTACATGACCGGCGCTATATAAATGTTTATAATAATAATAATAATACTAGCCCTCTGAACTTGTCTGTCTACATCTGACACATGTTGCTTAAGGAGTTTAACAATTAGACCGCTATTAATATTATGAAAAAGTCTCTGAAAAGCCCAAGGACAGAAAGCGTATTTTCACATTAGCCCACCAAACGTCCATGCCACATACTTTATCATGCAGCTTTTCCATCATAGCCAAACTCAGGAAGTATCCAGGGGAATGTACTAGGATTGGCTCTTTATTGCTTTTTTGCTGAGTCCAAGCATAAGAGTGTTGCAGGATATTGGCCAAATAGCTTATTTATTTTTTATTTTATTTCATGACATTTTTATGCCGCCCCCTCATGCCCATGGCATCTCGGGGCGGCTAACAACACGATAAAACAATAAAATACATTAAAACCAACATCACTTAAAAATTTTTTAAAAACAACAACCCTAACCCCACCCTCCAATTCCCCAAATTTCCCACCCCACCAATCTCCCCAATTTACCCCTCCCTCCCCCAGAATGTTTAGGGAACATTCTACAGTGCTGTAACATTGCTTATGCATTTAGGTATTTAGTACTTTTTGCATACTTGATCAGTGAGCTGGCTGGAGCAAATGCAAAACTACCTGTACTAAATCCATCATGGTGAATGATCAGATTAGCCACTGAATTGATACATATATTGGGGGAGGATTCAAACAGTGGGATTGTACAAATGTGATTTGGACCAGGTACATCTATCAAATTACAGGCCAAGTGGCAGCTGCCAGACCTCTGTGATGTATACCCCAGAGTACCTGTCCTTGAAGAAATGCGTGTGCTGATTCTGCAGCTGAATTCGGTTTTTCCTTTTTAAGGACAGTTCCTTTTTGCAATGTTGGTGTGGAATATGGGACTAATAAAGGAACAGATGAGATCTTCTCTGGTGTTTTACTTTTTTCTTTTAATATACTACAAGTAAGAGAAGAGTAGGGAAGTCATCTTGTGAATGTTTGTTTGGATACAGGAACATATTTTATGGGTATCCGTATATTGATACTCATATAATACATTCATACATTGCGCACAGAATTATTATAGTAGTGTACAAAAGTTCCACACACCTGAGAGAGATTCTGTGCTCCCTGGGATATGGACTATCCTATGGGCAAATATGCCTTTCCCCCTCTGTTAGGTCTGTACTTATTAGACAAATGTTGTCTGCTCATGTTCCGCTTATTCTACTTTTTTCCTATTTCAGCCTCACTATATTCACTTACATGTTTCAGAAGGAGCATAATGAATTGCAGAAATGTTCACCCATTCAACCCAAGAAATGTAACCATAATAAAAACTCTTCTTTGTAACAAATTCTTAACACCTATTTTAGCTGCCCATGTCTTGGTTTCATATTTTAATTCTGAGTTGCTTACATTGCAGCATTAAAATCGACTTTCTAGAGAAACCTTGAATTTATAGCAAAATCTGATACAATTTAGTGCTTGTTAAAACCTGTTTTGGGGTCAGTGGAGCAAGCTGTTCTAAACTCCTACAAAGTGCAGAAAATGTCTATTTATTCTCTTTTTATAAAAAGTGTAAATTGTTGAGGTTAAGTAGGTGGGGCAACCGGAAGTAATTACTAAGGCCATTTGCGTTTTTGCGGTTTAATAAAGGCAGAAGCTAATTATTCCATTTTTATTTAAGTGAAATGGTGCCAAAAACAAGGTTCCTGCCAAGCAGCTGCACTCCTTCAGTATAACCCTAATTTACCACAGACACAACTGTCACAAACAGAACTTTTAAACTTGATATATAGCCACAAAAGTAAGGAGCCTTTTGTCTGGAGTGCATGCAGAAGAACTCCTTTATACAAATCAACCAGCAGATGACGGACAATGATGAAAATTTGATTCTTTGAAGTCATAATGGTCATTGAAATGTGTGAAATTCTGGTATTGAAAAGAGAGCGGCTAGCAAGACTCTAAATCCTGGGTGGCTGCTAGAAGCTTGCTGGGAGGTTTTTCTGCATTTTGACATCAACTTCCCATTGCTTGTTCCCTGCTTCCTTTATTTAAAAAAAGGGGGAAAAGTTAAACTGTAGATATTATCTATCAGAGCCGTGCACTAACTTTTCTCTTCATATTTTTGTGATATTTCATAGGGGAGACATGACACTTTTGTGTACACCAGGTGCATGGAAGCAAAAATACTAATTTTCATAAATATTTTAGGAATAATCTATGGCAGTTTTTTCCTTTACTCTCCTACTCTTTGAGTCATTATAAAGTTTTTAAAAATACATAGTCTCCACTGGTGTTTACTACAGTAATGGGATTCTCAAAGAGTGATATGATGTGCCATCCTGGAAATGATGTAGGTCACCTTTTCTGAATGAAACCTGCCTTCATTGACCTTTAATCTGTACACGAAGCTCTTTCCCTCCTTGGGTACTGTATTTCAGCAGCTGAAAAAAGTACACAAGTCTAGGCTAATTTTCCCTAGGTTTTATATTATGCAAAATCTTTTTATACTGCACGAATCAAAATGCAAAGATCTGCCTTTGAGTTGATTGACAACAAGATTCTCCTTTTAAACAAAAAAGAAAAGAAAAGAGAGATTGATTCCCAGCACTTACTATATAGTTTATCCTGGCTGTTAACACATGTTACTACATGGATAGGTTACTTTTTACTTTAGAAACAATACACAAAGTACAGTAATATCTGTATACACTTCATACAACAAAATATTCTGTGTGTTTGTAGACTAGTCTAATAGGGAAGTGAAGGTAAAAGACATTAACACAACTGCATCAAAAGTAAGTGCTGAACAGTCAATCCATTAAAGGATTTTTTTGACTTGAGATTGCAATATAGATTTTAATGTTCAAAAACCCCTATCAGGTGATGTCTAACTTGTACTTTAGCATAATAAAGTAAAAAGCAGTAAGAAAAAAAATATTAATAAACATGAAAGCATATTGAAAATAGCTGTCAAAAACATCTTTGTTTTGGAAAGTTGGTTCACAGGTAGTTTCAGTGAGAACTTGAACTCGGAACAAAGCACTGAAGACACAGTAGAGAGTTCAACTTAGTGCAGCATAGTTCTTTTCAAGTATTATATTGTTTTAATAGAATCTTGAAGCTGGAGCTTTAGCCCATTGAAATGTCGCTTAAAGGACAGGTTCTTCTGTCACTAGCTGAAGCTGTGTGGATGAAATGATCACAATAGAGTGTTGTAATGCATTTTAAAAGTGTGAGAAATCAGTTTGTCTAGACTATGAGTGCGCCTACAGGGAATACGAATTTTAGAGCTTCTGTGCTCTTTAGGTGTCAAGTATGTGATAGATGCCAAGCCTTTTTATTCCATAACTTTGGCAACAGCTCAGCTATGCTACAGTAACTTACATGTCTGTAGCAAGCAAAAACAGTGATTCTGTGTCGGGACAACTTGGGCTTCGAAATCCAGAAACGCATTGTCCTAACAACTGTCTGTTCAATTGCCAGTTTTAAAGATATCAACAAACAATTGCTATATTCCCAGCAGGCATGGAAACTTTTGCTGTAATGAATCAAAAGTACGAAGAACTAGCAACATCATTTAGATAATTTTACTGTCTTAAAAGAGGCACTGTGTTTATTTTCTGTTGAAATGTTTCATGGAATGAATCCTATACTGCTAGTAAAGTTAATCGTATGGTTTGGATCCAATCAAGTACTCACTATCTGAGGTTTAACTTTTCCCTCCCACCCACCCCCCAGATAAATTAGACATTTCTTCATTACAAGTAATTTGCAAACACAACAACCATTGTTGTCTTTCAAGAGAAGCCTAATTTTTAGATCCTATTAGGTATTCTGCTATGTTAACGTTATGAGAGTGTGCAATATACTTCCAGGTTTTTGAGGGAGGAGTGTTAGGACAAAAGCGAGTGTGACAGTAAACTTTACGGGAAGAGTCTTATGTTTTTTTTAAAAAATAAATAAATTGGTGGGCCTGTTGTAGTAAAGAAGCAGTAATTTCCATTTTATACAGATCTTTACTCTGAAGGATCTTAAAGCACTTTGAAGATTGTGTATTAGAGGTATAGCAGACAGGAGCGGTTTAATAGAATATTGAACTGCAGACACACTTCCGAATTATTGTCAGTGACAAATATGTGATCATGCTGTACTTTTTTCATTGAATTTTCTTCAGTTTTCATCGCTATCCTTTTATTTTACCAACCAAAAATTAAGTGCACTGGTTTGTATTTTTGTGACCTACCTTTGCAGTGGGATATAGGTTATTTTCTCAACTAAATATCTCATTGTTTTATGTATCACATGCCCATACTCGCACAAACCATATGTTTGCGTAAATATGTATACTTATAACTAGTTACCTTTTTATAAACAGACAAGCTGTGACAGCAAAGCCGCACCTCATTTTTACTGCAGGTGGGAAAGTATTGTGTTAAGCACAACATTTTGTTGCCAAATCAAATACGTACTTTCAAATATTTTCTTTTGAATTGTGGTGTGAGACTTGAGCAGCAATCTGAAGTGTCAGTCTGTCAAGATATGTTTCTATGTATATGTTGCAACATTTTCAGTAACTGCTGGTGTTTGTCCATGTTGTGGCTAGACTGGCATTCAAAATAAACATTATTTGGGTTTAAGAAAAACATTTATGATTAAAAGACTAAAATATTTTGACAGTTTGTTGTAGGTGGGAGCTCAGCTTTTGAGTTTTGAAATTTCCTGTTTTTTCTTCCGTTAGAAATGTGGGACAATCATTTCACTCTAATTCTGGTGCAGTTCTTACTGATCTCTCCAAAGTTATTTTATGAAGTAAAACAAAGTTTGAGACATGCCTTATGTCTAGAGATGACTTGGTGACAGCATCAAGATAACTTTACCGCTGAACAGAATCCTGTGAAGTTGGTAGTTTGAGACTTACAAAACCAAAACATGTTGTTAAACAACCTGTTGCCTCCTTAATTCAAGTCATGCCACAAATGGCTAGGATTTATTCAGCTTGCCTGAAGCTGAACCATACACTTCTAGACCAGCACCAAATTAGCATTTGGTCCTGGAGAGAGGCAAGGAAAAAAGAGAGCCCAAGAAGTTTCCATTGGTATGGAACATGCAAGTATCTGGAGTTACATGTGTTAGCTTGCTTATCTCAGCAATTTCTGAAGAAAATTACAGAGCTGCAGTAAGTGCTGTATTAGTTAAGGCATCTACGTTGCACCATTATAATAACGAATGTTCTAATAGCTATAAAGTCAGGATGGTATGTCTTATTGGTGTGAAACTTGACAGGAAACATTGCTTAAGTGAGGTGTGGAGTGTCTCGGAATTTCAAAATCTGCTTAAAATGAGTGAGTTAGAGCAGTTGCAAGTTTGGAGGCAAAAACAGAAATTTCCCAGTTTATAACATATGTACATGTGTAAAGCTAGTGCAAGGCGCGGTATTAAGGAAACTACAGGTGTTCTGGAGAGCAAGTTGGGCCATTCTGGTTTCCATTTTCTTTATTTATTTACTTACTTTATTTAAAGTTGTAATTTTGAAGTTTGGATGTGACAAAATACCCCTGCCCAGCCAGGTGCGAGTGAGAGAAAATTCAAAAGCAGTTTTCCTGCTGTCGGTTTTACTAACATTCTGTTATGTGAGGAGCTGTTGTATTTAGTGCTGCATGCAAAGATAGTACAGATGGCTCTGTAAGTGGGAAGACAAGTATAAAAATAGTGTGGCAGGCGCTCTAAGCACAAACAGAGGTATAAAACGGGTGCAGATAGTACGAACACATCAGGGAAAGTATACTGATAGAGTCTCAAAAGTAGCAAAACATGATCCAAGTATCAAGTCTCAGAGATTTTTCATTTGATCTGGGAGGATACAACATTTCCTGAAGGGATCTTGGGGAGGAGAACCCAGGTGTGGAGGGAGGCAATGCAGGTGGGAATTGGAGACTTGGGAAGAGGGGCATGTGCTGGGTAGGGGGGCAATTTGGGGGTGGGCAATCTCGAGTAAAGGTCTGAATTGGGGATGGTGAGGGGAGGCTTGAGGGAGGGCACAATGCGAGCAGGTGGGAATTGAGAGACCCAAGGGGAAGGTACAGAAGGAGTGGGTGGGTTGGAGAGACTGAGTACCAGTAAATTTAGGCATAGATAGGAGTGAAGGGACATGCGTGTGGAGCTGGAGTGTTGGGGACTTGGAAAGGAGGTGAAGTTGGGGGGCAAAAATGGGAGGTGGGAACAGGTGATGAGGGTGTCTGTGCAGGGCCAGACAAGTGGGTAGGGAGGCCAGACAAGTGGGTAGGGGAACAGGCGGGGGAAGGAACTTGGGCCACAGGGGTTGGGGGCATCTGTGCAGGTCCAGGTGGGCAAAGGGACTGGGAACAGGCTGTGGGGATGGAGGCATCTATGATAGTCCAGTTGGATGGGAGGATCAGTGTGGGGACAGCCGGGAACAGGAGGGGGGCATCTTTGCCCCAGGTGGGTACTGTGGCAGCAAGCGGAATTTAGAGCATTCCTAGTTTAAACAAACAGGAAGATTTAGGAAAACAAACATGTGGTTTAACAGAGCAACTGCCCCGAGATGCTTGTGCATGAGGGGGCTGCATATAAATGCAATAAATAAATATTAAAATACAGGTACAATTCCATAACCCACAATACCCCAACCCTACCCCTGTCTGCCAAACGCCTGGTCTCTGGAAGATGTGCAGGCTCATGCTTAGACTAAACCTTCAAGAGAGCGCATTCCATGGCTGAGTAAAGAATGCCTCTCTGCGTGCCCTTGCTATAAGAACCTGAAGGGTAGACGATACCTGCGAGGGGTGCTCTCAGCTGACCTCGGAAGCTGTGATGCGACATGAGGAGAGTGGCGGTCTTTCAGATTGTGGGTAGCACAGAAGCTGGGGACATCACTGCCCCTCTCTTGTCTCCACATGGAATCACTGGGGCTGGGGACAACAGGGAGGGTGAGGACAGAATCTACATGATGATGATTGACCTTACACTGGCCAAAATACTGGGGACAGCTGGTGGGGTAGGAGCCATCTTGCTGCCTTCTGCCCCAACATCATTCTGACTTTGTAAGACTGGGCTTGAGGCTGTGGTTGGGTAATACCAGAGGAGGATTCCTATATAAACGAGGGTCCCTATACCACGGATAGCACCTCTATCACTATTGTTCATAGTGTTGGAACAAACGGTGAGCTACAGCTGTATCCTGTCCAGACCCAGAAGCATTAATACAGTGTTCTACTGCGAATACAGTATGTTGTGGAAAAACCCACTGTATCCGCAGCTGTCCTCACACAAGTATTGGAGCACCAGGGTGCAGGGAGCCAAGATGGCTGCACACAAGGATGGAGGAATTATATCACACTCAAAATAATTTTTCAGTCATGACCACTCAATCCCCTCTACCTCTTTGCTGATAAAGGGATTTACTCCCATCTCAGAGTCAGCTGAATTGTAGCACTGCTCCACCACAAGTATGTGGCAGGAAAGGGCATTCGTATGTAAACCGCTACACCCACTCCAAAGGCAGCTGCTTCTGAGCACTGGCAATAGGGACTATGGGCAACAAGAAGAGTGGGTGCAGGAAGAGGGAAAACTCACCCCACCCAGCATCAATACAAAGAGTGACCCATCAGTTCCCCCTCACTCGTAGTCCTATTCGCAGTGGAAACAGCAGACATTGTGGTTTGGACACCTCTCTGTTGTCCCCAACCCTAGTGGTACCACGTGGAAACAACAGAGGGGCAGGGACAACTTTCAGTATTGCCTCCATTTGGCAGAGGAAGAGGATTGGGGCTGAAAAACCCAGGTGAAGCAGGGATGCATGTTATAAGCAAGCACAATATGTGAGACTGTATAATGTCATTACTACCTACATTGGGTCCTTTTAGACAGACAGCAGCCCTCCCTCTGCTCCACTGCACCCCCAGGTGGCACGTTCATCAAATGCAGTCTACCAGATGTGCAAGCGAAGCAGGCTGTCCCTGCTCTGGGGCAGCCCTGCTGTTGGTGCTCCCTAACACCACCAGCAGAGCGGGCTGGCCAGAGGTGGAGGTATAGTCAGTCTGCTCGGTAAACAGCTACTGCAGCTCCACTCTTGGGGGGCAACACCATAAAGTTGCGGGCAGCAGCCTATAGCATTGGGCGATCTGCCTACAACTCTATGGTGTGTGGGAGGGGAGATGCCACACATGCAGACTGTGGGCTGTGGCAGCTGTCTGGTCTGTTTAAACTTGACCCTGGTGGGTCTGCAAGTGAGGAGGGGTGGGGGTGAACCCCCGGAGCAGGTCCAGGGGTGACTAGCTCACATCCATCTGAAAAACTTGCTGTTTCTGTGCTTTTAGCAGCTGAAGTTTGTTAATCTTAACTGCTGTTAAACTAGGTTTTTGGTCTAAGAATATTTTATTCTCTCTGTTCTCTTTATATTTTGCCACTCTGGAATTGTTTGGCATACCAATTATGCATAATTGCAGTCTTTTCTCAAAGTTGATACCACATTCAGAAAAGATTTTCAGCATTGTCTTGTGCACAGGTTTCTCCAGTTTTTTGCTATTGTGGCTTACTTTTTTATTGCCCCTTAAATTCACTAATATTCCATTTTGCCAAGTCTCTTAGTGGGGAGTTTAACAATACTACTCCCAACACATTGACCATAATTCTAATTGTATTTGCACTGACAGAGTTCCTTTGACAGTGGTGCGTTGCTGGTGAAACTCTGATGAGGGTTGTAGGTAAAAACATTATCATCTGGTCATCTTCTGCTCACGTCTTCTGACAAACTGTTGAAAGCTTTTTCTTTTTAAGGTAGAATAATCCTGCAGAGTTTGGGGTTTTATTTTCCCATCCAAAAATCAATGAAATCTCAAAAAATTAGCCTAACAATAGCACAGAAATTTTAAGAAGAAATTTCCCAGTCAAATCTCAGGATAGCAGGTTTCTTGTTTAAGCAACATGGTTCTTAATATTGCTTATGAGGTACAATGTTTTCATTTAAGGTGAAAAGACAAATTTGTAGTGTACGCTTCTGTGACATTACTGGTTTCATTAAAAATGTTCAACATCACTTCTAATAAAAATAGTAAAGCTGAGTGGACATAGTGAGCACTAATATTGGCTGTTTTTACAAATTATTTTCAAACAAGATGCATTTGTGCTTTGTTGTAGGATATTTCAACATTATCTGGTGTTCCAGAGGAGCATATCAGAACCAGAAAAGTTCACATTTTTGTTCCAGCACGCAATGCCATGCAGGCTGGCGTTAATAACACAAAGAAATGGAAGATGGAATTTGATACCAGGGAGCGCTGGGAAAACCCGCTGATGGGATGGGCATCTACGTGAGTGTAAACTAACAAGCAAAATGTCTGTAGTGCGTGCGTATTATTGCTGCACCTATCTTATGAAATATCCTTTCTATATTTAAGCCCACTCATATTTCAACAGCAATTATAATGAATGGCTTGTATGTCATCATGATTATGACAATACATTAAAGCATAGTAGTACATGTGGAGTTAACGTTGGCATATGCTCAGTCTGCTGGCAAGGTGTGAGTAACAGATTTAGTTCACAATGCCTGAGGCTGCAAGAGACTGTAAAAAATCTTTGATTTCCTTCTCCGCCTAATTTAATNAAATGTCTGTAGTGCGTGCGTATTATTGCTGCACCTATCTTATGAAATATCCTTTCTATATTTAAGCCCACTCATATTTCAACAGCAATTATAATGAATGGCTTGTATGTCATCATGATTATGACAATACATTAAAGCATAGTAGTACATGTGGAGTTAACGTTGGCATATGCTCAGTCTGCTGGCAAGGTGTGAGTAACAGATTTAGTTCACAATGCCTGAGGCTGCAAGAGACTGTAAAAAAATCTTTGATTTCCTTCTCCGCCTAATTTAATAGCATATGACCCAAAAATTAAGGATTGCACGCGTGTGTGTACGCAAACTAGCATGTGGCAGCATCTGTATAGTTCAAGGTCATTGTTAAATCTTCGTGAGCTAGCTTCAGGCAACTTTGCATAATGTCTAGTTTATCATCAGTTCTTGAATTGCCAATTTACTCCACTTTTTATATAATTTATTTATATAAAAATTTTTATCCCACCCCTCCTGCTCACAGGGCAGCCCGGGCCGGCGAACAACAAATATAAAACAATAAAACAATCAAAACAGTTTAAAAATTCCACATATATGCAGGGAAAAACAAAAACAAATCAAAAAGCGCCCCCCCCCCCAACCCCACCCACTGAGATGCTGTTTCTTGTTTTGTTTTTGTTAAGTAAAATGTGTTACTTATTGGTAAGCCAAATCTTAACAGTGAAACTAATGTGTTATACAATTTTACTTACTGCAAAGCAAATTTTAACAACAATGATACTACTGACTGTACAGTATCCTCCTGAAGTAATCTTGATTCCTGTTGTTACCCTGCAGGGTTTTCCATATCATTTCATGGGTCCTTAAATCTGTGGCATTATAGTGTTATCAGTTCTGAGAATTCAGCATATTTTTCCAACATCACTGTAGGGTCTAGTTTAGTGGTTGCTGGATTCCTCCTCGAGTGGCTGCGTGCAATCCCAATCAGTGGGTGCGCCTGCTGCAGCCTAGCTCCATGGGCCTTCCAGAGCATTCTTACTCTTGGATTCGCCCCCACCCTTCCCTGCCGCGAGACTGTCGCACGCACCTTCCTGATGCTTTTTAAGGGGCGGGGCAAATCCTTTCTCAGTTCCTTCAACCACATGTAGCAATGGCTGAAGCAGACTTGTTCTCAGTTTAGTGAGAAACTAAAAAGTTGTAAAATACTGTAAATCAGTTAATTAACATAGTTAAAGTAATTAGTTCTACTTGTAGTTTAATTAGTAATTAGGTCATTAGAATAGAATTTGGTGTTTGTTCGTCTTCATTTTAGTTTTTAAAAAACTGTTAAAGTTAAAACTGTTTTGAATAGATATTTAATCCAGTTACTAATGGCCCAGAAGAGAGGTGGCTTCAAGAAGTGTAAAGAATGTAAAGGACTCTACTCAGCTATTGATCTACATGACTTGGTTTGGGTTGGTTTGCCTTGGAGAGAGCCACTCCCCTTTAGGTTGTTCAGCCTGCGAAAGCCTTTCATTGAGTGTTGTCAAGGATTGGAATACCAGATTGTAATTAACTTTGATGAAGCAGGTGCTTACCCCCACTACTTCAATACAGAAGTCCATGTCGGCTTCTCAAATGACCTCTCCAAAGGATTTGGCAGTTCTGCCAGCACAGAAGGGACCAAGGACCAGCCCAGTCACCGATGGCTCCGCTAGTATGTGGGACACAGTTCACCGGTGGCCGAAAATGCTTTGCCAGATTTGCAGAGGACACCAAGTTATTCAGAGCAGTCAGAACACGAGCAGACTGTGAGGAGCTGCAGCAAGATCTTACAAGACTGGGTGCATGGACATCTAAATGGCAGATGAGATTTAATGTGGACAAGTGCAAAGTGATGCACATTGGGAAAAATAATCCAAATTATGAGTACACTATGCTGGGTACTAAGCTAGAGGTTACCACTCAGGAAAAGGATCTGGAAGGGATTATGGATAATACACTGAAATTCTCAGCCCAGTGTGCCGTAGCGGTCAGAAAAGCAAATAGAAGGTTAGGAATTATTCGCAAGGGAATAGAGAATAAAACTGAAGATGTCATAATGCCTCTATACAAATCAATGGTGCGACCGCACCTTGAATATTGTGTGCAGTTCTGGTCGCCCCATCTCAAAAAAGACATAGCGGAACTAGAAAAGGTACAGAGAAGGGCAACAAAAATGATCCAGGGTATGGAACAGCACCCGTATGAGGAGAGGCTTGATAGGTTGGGGCTCTTCAGCTTGGAAAAGAGACAGCTGAGAGGAGATATGATAGAGGTCTATAAAATCATGAGTGGTGTGGAACTTGTAAACAGGGAACGGTTGTTTACCCTCTCAACTAGTAATAAACTAGAGGACACTCCATGAAACTCACAGGTGGCAGAGTAAAAACAGACAAAATAAAGTATTTTTTCACTCAGCGACAATTAGGTTGTGGAATTTACTGCCAGGGGAGGTGGCCAAGGCCAGCAGTATAGCTGAGTTTAAAAGAGTTTGGACAAGTTTCTGGCAGATAGTTCCATTAGCAACTATTAGCCAGATAGGATTGGGGAACAAAACCCTTTACTGTCAGGAGCATGGGGATGACCCACAGGGAATGGATAGCATGGTGACCTGTTTGGTGCTTCTCCCAGGCCCCCGTGACTGGCCACTGTCGGGGACAGGATGCTGGGCAGCTCAATGGACCGTTGGTCTGACCCAGTATGGCACTTCTTATGTTCTTACATTCTTATGTTAAAGTCTCGTCTTGGGACACACAGGCCAGATGGAATAAAAAAAGATTTAAAAACGCACCGAACTCCATCTCCACATCAGAGTTGGTCTCATGGTGTGGGGAAGAGCCATGGAACCGGCACTGGTATCGGCACTGTGTCAGCCTCCAAACCCTTCAGTACCGAAAAAGGGTCCCATCCAGTCAGCAACAGACACGGTGCAGAGCTATGTGATGCACCAGACAGCACCAGAGTATGGTACATCAGCAATGGAGCCAGAGCATACAGTACTGTTGATGGCACCACAGGATGTACTGTTGGCTATTTACAGTACAACACAATCTAGAGCTAGAGTGTGGCTGCCGTGTTGGTCCCAAATGATAGAGACAAAGTGGTTCGAATGATATATTTTGTTGGACCAACTGTTGCTGCTGGCAATAAGCAAGCTTTTGGGCCGCACTGGGCCCTCCCTCAGGCATGTAGCATAGCCAGTAGAAATATATAAATGGAGCAAGTGTAGAGCAGGTATATATGGGCATGGAATGGGTGGTAGTGGATAGAACAAAGTAGGTGGTGGATAAAGAGAGAAGTACCAGACATTTAAAAACAGCTATTGGTATAGGAGAAAGACTAGGAAACAATGGTTAGTGTTACACACAAGGAAGATGTGCATGGTACTGTTAATGCCACAGTGACTGCACTGGATCCTGCACCAACGGCACCAGTGCATCCAACCGCACCAGTGTAGTTAGGTGCATTTGTCCTAGCAGAACAGCTATTGTACCAGAAGATGAGGGAGTTCATCAATAAAATGCCACTTCCATCAACTGAGCCACCATCGGCTATACCAAAGACCCACGAAAGGCCATCTACCCAGATAGTGTTAATTAATTTAGGATCATCTTACCTCAATTCAGATGGAGAGGATGTTTGTCGGGCATTTTTTGCCAATGAGAGGACAATGTAATTTTTAAGAAATCGGAGTAAATGACCTGTAAGGGGATTCACTCCTACAGAGATCAGTATTCTAGACATGGATCTCCATGTTCATGCCACTCCTGTCATTCCACCTGCTGCTCAAGATGATGTTGCCCTGCTTCTTGTTTGTGGGCAAGATCAGTTTGTAGCCATGCTGCAGGGTCCAATCAAGTATCTCCAGCGCCCTCTCCTGCGAAAGAAACCCAACATTAACTATATGATGATGCAACAAAGTTGCAATCTGATGCTTGCAAAGGTGAACCTGCAGCCCCATTACCACTCCTGGATGAGATGATTGAGCAAGTGCCACAAATACATAATTAATCCTCGGATTCAGCACAGAAAACACCAACATCAAATTTAGAAGTCGCCACAATCAGATGACACCATTTCAGCTCCTCCACCAGATACCCTTGTATCCTCCACAGAGCCCACGTTGTCAGAGGATTACAAGCAATTTCAGAAACTGCTGCGGAGATTAACAATGACAGTGACCAAGTTACCAGTTAAATTGATGAAGAAAACACCAGCCACTCTTCATTTCTGCCCTCCCGAGTCTCCCGCAGGTCTCCTTGGTTTGCTGAGGGCCTGCGGTGTTTGAAGCGGGAGAGCAGGCAGTTAGAGCGACCAGTATGATTGATGCAGCATAAGAGCAATTTAAAGGCCTATGCTGTGGCGGTGCAGGCAGCAAAGAAGCAGCTCTTTGCTGCCCTTATTGCATCTGCAAACTCACATCCAGCGGAGCTTTTCCGGGTGGTGAAAGGCTTGGTCAGTCCTGCCTGCCTCTATCTGGACCTGGAGAAATCCTGTGACCGGTTTATCAAGTACTTTGTAGATAAGATTGCTCGCATTCGCCACGATTTCAGTACCGCAATTATTGCAGAGGATCATCTTGGGGCTATGGATGCCCCGTCCTGTCCTGTTTTGTGGGATCGGTTTCAGATGGTGTCGCCTGCAGATGTGGAGTCCTTGTTGGGATCTGTTCGTCCACTACTTGTGAGCCAGATCCATGCCCATCCTGGCTGGTGAAAGCTAGCCAGGAGACGCTACGGCCGGTGGTGGCTGCGGTGGTTAGTGCCTCCCTTCGGGAAGGCAGGGTGCTTGA
>QEPC01012145.1:1122200-1133412 GCA_003113815.1 Sphenodon punctatus
TTCCCCACATATTGTATTTTTAATTGTTTTTTAAAAATGTATATTGCTTTTATTGAATGTTGTTCACCGCCCCGAGCTGCCCTGAGGGCAGGAGGGGCGGGATATAAATTTTAAATAAATAAATAAAAATAAATACATTTCAATATTCTGTCAAGGGATGACCCGGTGCAAATTACTATCCTCCTTTCTTTTGAAATCATAATGACCATGAGCTGTGGACGGTACCTGGATCTAATCCAGCAGTAAACACACATGCAAATTGTAAGACCATAAGGACATAAGTAGTGCCATACTGGGTCAGACAAATGGTCCATCAAGCCCGGCATCCTGTCTCTGACAGTGACCAGCCTCTTTCTCTTGGGAGAAGTACCCAACAGGTCACAATGTACAATCTGTTTCCTTTTGTTCCAACCCCCAACAGTAAGAGGTTACGTTCCCAAAATTGACTTGGCTAATAGCCATTAATGCACCTATCCTCCAAAAACTTATCCAATCCTTTTTTAAAACTAGCTACACTACCGGCTGTGACCACTTCCCCTGGCAGTAAGTTCCACAAGTTAATTGTGCGCAGAGTGAAAAAATACTTTCCCTTTGTTTTAAATCTGCTATCGGTTAATTTCATGGACTCTAACGAATTTGGTCTGAGGAGTTGTACCCCCTCAGACCTGATGAGAGAGCGATGTTCTTCAAGCATCCACCACAGGACTCTTTAGTTGTAGTTGCAGCATCGAATTGCCAGTCATCTTCTGGTATCAAGCATCACCAACACAGATAATGTCTCCCCTTGATAGGGAGGGTAGGCATATGGATGTGGTTGACAGGAAGGCATTTGCGTCTGCAACACTGTGCGCATTGCCAACTGTTCAGCTGCTATGCCGGGGATACCAGCACGTACTTGGGGAGAAGACATTGGAAGCAGCATCAAATTCTACAGAGCAAGCACGTCAGGAGTTGATGGCTTTATCATGAGAAGGACAATCAGTGGCTCGATCTCAGATTAAGCTTGCTAAGAATATAGCAGACTGGGGGGCCAGGAATGTGGCCTGTGCCATCACACAGCAAAAAAAGCGCTTGGTTATGGTCAATTGCCTAGGCACCAGAGCTAAAATTGAGGACTTACCATTTGAAGGGTTGGATCTTTTTGGTTCTGACATGGACGAGAAACTTTAAAGAGTCAAAACAACAACTGAGACAGCGACCAAGCTTCAGGTTTACAATGATCTTAGGAGAGGATACCAAAATCAATCTACTACTTCTGCTTACAGGCGACCATATTGCCAAAGTAACTTATTTCACCTGCCAAAAGCATTATCAGAACCAATAAAATACTATCAAAAATCAGGACAACCAAGATAGTCCACATAACAGGCCACAGGTGTCTGATAACACTCAGGGAGCTATGAGGAAGACTTAGGTTTAGCAAAAGTGTAGAGAGCCAGAAACCAACTATAGATAAGTTCACCAAATTAGCCTCTTCACTAACAACACGGAGGCATAGTACAACAGTTCAGTGGATCTTAGAAATAATTCAGTATGGGTACCCCATACAATTTACAGTCATGGCGCCAAGTAACACTCCCACACGCGGTCCGTTTTAAGGGACCCCTCTCGCAACATACAGTTATATCAAGAAATTCTCACCCTCTTAAGGAAAGGTACTATTGAGGAGGTTCTAGAGAGGTACAGGGGGAGGGGTTTCTGTTCAAGGTATTTCCTTGTACCTAAAAAAAGATAAGAGGGCTACAACCCATTCTAGATCTTTGTAAACTAAATGTCAGAAGGTTTAAGTTTAAAATGTTAACTATCCAAAAAATATTGACATCTTTCTCTGATAGTGATTGATTTGCAGCTCTTGATTTTAAAAGATGCATGTTTCCATATCCCTGTATGCCCTAGTCCAGGGGAGGGGAACCTTTTCGGGCCCGGGGGTATTGGTGGTCCTCGAACATGCCAAGGGTCGCATGTCAAAAACCAGTTATGAACAAATTAGAGTTAAGACTAACTAAGGGTGAAAACATACATGACGCTAACCACCCTTGGTGGTCATTTATGCATGTTTCAGGGCTGCATAGGGCACCAATACAGCCCTGCAACATGCATAAATAACCACCAAGGGTGGTTATCGTCATGTCTGTTTTCACCCTAAAATAATTAATACTATTTAATTATAATTAGAAAACAATTAAAATTAATTAACAATAAATTAACAGGTAGTTTCCCCACCCCTGACAAAAGTGGAATTTCTCTGACACACGCTCCCACCTTTCTCTCACACACATTTAAACACACGCACACTCCCCCTTCTGTCTGACTCACTCACTCACTCACTCCACACAAATGCCCCCTTTTCTCTCTCTCTCTCTCTCTCTCTCTCTGGAAAAGGCATTTATACATTCTCTCCTTGGACTTGGAGCAGTGCCAGCGAGCCCGGGTCACTCAGTGGCTGCAGCACTCAAAGCTGGCAGCACCGGACTGCTCCCTTCCTTCCTCTGCTCCTCCGCCCATGCAGCCACAGGGCCTTTTGAAGTTTCCCAGGCAGCTCCAGCCATCTCGGCTGGACACTCCTCACTGACACAGCGCTGCGTATCACTCAGTGGGTGCAGCAGTCTTGGCTGGCAGTACCGGACTGCTCTCATCCTTCCTCTGCTCCTTCTCGAGTCTCGGGGCGAGCTGAGCGGGATTGCGTGCTGTGTGGCCCGCTGAAGTCTGCCCAGGCCACAGAGAGGAGGGCAGTGGGCCGCACAACATGGATGTAGGATGGAAGGGTGGCGGGCCAGAGAAAATCACCCCACAGGCTAGAAGTTCCCCACCCCTGCCTTAGTCATAGAAAGTTCCTTAGATTTGTGGTAGAAGACGTGCATTTTCAGTCCTTCCATTTGGTCTTTCAACAGCACTATGTGTCTTCACAAAGACAGTATTTGTTGTGGCAGCATCTTTGAGAAGACAGAAAATATACATATTCCCATATCTCGATGGTCGGCTTCTCAAAGTGACATCGCCATCAATCCTACAAAGGAATATAAGGACTGTCATGAAACTTCTAAGCTGCTTGGGATTCACTGTAAATTTAGAAAAGTCATCCCTGCAACCAATAAGGGTTATACCCTTTCTGAGCACCGTCCTGCATACACCAAATAGTTCTCCCAAAAATACAGCAGGACGAAGTACGAGTGATGTTAATAACACCAGCATGTTCCCTTCCTCAGTTTCCACAAAGATAAAATAGTTTTAAGACTAGATCCAACATTTCTACCAAGCGTCATTTCCCCCATTCCACCTTAGTCAGGAATTGTCTTTCCAGTATCTTTCCCAAAACCACATTCAACTTCTCTGGAAGCTCCATTACACACATTGGATGTCAAACTTTAGCTTTCTATGTAAACAGAACAAATGACTACAGAATTCATATCAGTTCAAGGTCCATATAAGGGGAATAAATTTAACAGCACAAAGTTTATCAAAAGTTAACTGTATTGATCGTTGTTATAGTTTACAGGGTTTAGAAAAACCAGAAACAGTCAGAGCTCATTCTACACAAGCAATGTCAACTTGAGTAGCTTCTTCTAAATACATCCTTTATATTGGATGTCTGCAAGGCAGCAATCTGGCCATCGTACCAAACATTTACAAAGCATTACCTCCTAGATTTGGCGTAAAGGAGGGATGCAAGTTTTGGGAGAGCAGTCCTTAATTCTATAGTAAGTTGATTTTAATTTCCCAACCATCCAGCAGTGTGGAACTGCTTGGTAATCTTCCCCTGATTGGGAATGCACGCAGCCACTCGAGGAGGAAAGGCAGGTAACTGACCTGTAACTGTTGTTCCTTGAGATGGCACAGTGCATTCCCACATCCCGCCCTCCTTTCCCCACGTCTATTAGAACATAACATCTCTAGATCAGAGATTAGAGAATATAGTTTGAATTGAGGAGAATGGATTTGGCCTGCCTCTTAGCATTGGGGAGGCGCGTGCAACAGACTCATGCCAGCAAAGGACAGGGGCGAATCCGAGAGAGACTGCTTTGAAAGGCCTGAAGAGCCAGGCTGTAACATGTGCACACACTGATTGGGAATGCATGGAGCCGTCTTGAGGAAAGACAGTTACAGGGCAGTAACCTGTCTTTATCGTTTACTGTAGGGGTGTTCGAAATAGTAACTACTACACGTAGCCTTTTGGGTTGGGCTGCATTCTTAGTTTACTCAGGCAAGGGGGAAATGGAAGACTGAGAATTTTGGGACCAGTTCTTTTTGATGTCATGTGTTCACTTCCTTAGGAATGTGAATTTAGGAAGTAAAGAGGAGTGAAAGTGGGTTACTTGTCTCCATGTCATGTTCTATAATCACCTGCTTTTCCTTTCAGACTCACCCAAATTCTTTGTCCGTTGTTAGGCAACTTTAAAGCAAGAATATTGTTGCAAAGAACTAGTGTTTTATTATACCCTTAGATATGTGTTTGGATGGATCTTTAAAGGTAACACTTTAAAAATGCTCATTGACAATATCAAAGATTTTGAAAAGCAAACTAAAATGACTGGATGACATGGATGTATATGTTCGCTTTTGTGTTTTTGAAAAAACTTGTAAATGTGTACTTAGAACATGAGGTACAAACGCTCTGAAAAATTAAATTTCAAATATAATGTATATATGAATGTAGAAATGAATAAACTGAACTCCTGATTTCTTACAGAGCCGATCCTTTATCCAACATGGTTCTAATGTTCTCCAACAAAGAAGAAGCTATTGACTTCGCTGAAAAAAATGGTATGTGTATCCCTTTTGGCTGTTTCGCATCATGGCATTGTTTCTGCATGTGTACATGTGCACATATTTCAGTCTAGTTTGGCTATGTAACTTTGATCTTTGCCGTTCAAGAAATATAACAATGATGTTTGAGNACGTGCACTTGAGACCTCGCATCTTCATGAATGTTAGACCCCTTGTCTCTCCCTCTGTTCCACTTCCTAAGTCTCTCCCCCAGCTCCTGTCTCTCAGATTGTAAGCCCTAGGGGCAGGGACCGTGTCTATTTTATTACTTTGTAAAGTGCCAGGTACACTGCTGGCGCTATATAAATGTTTGTTAATAATAATAATAATAATAGAAGCTCCAACACCTTTTGGTGCTATCTGTAACTATTCAGAATCTTGGGAGACATGATTATTTTATGGTATGATCTGGATTCTTGTGTGGCCTTGGCCAACTCACTTTGTCTCTCTTCTTCTGTGGCCTCATTTTTGTGGGTAATGTGTATTATGAGATGTATTTCACATTTGTTTTGTTAAAAAATGAGACAAAACAAAAAACATTGTCTGAAAAAAATACTACAAATGCTAGCTGACATCCTACAAAGTGCTACTCTGATGCGTAACTTTATGCATATGATTAGTGCTATTTTAAGTCAGTGGGAATATCTGCATGCACAAGCTTTAAAAAGCATTTACGAGTTTTGGGTTTAGTCTTCTAACAGGTCACCATGATTAGCAAATATGCACAATAAGCATTTGTGCTAAATACCTTCACACATATTCTAAAGCTGTTGTGTGCAGTTGCATAAACCTGGTATTTTAAAAGGAATTGCTTCCTCGTCAGTAGTGAAATATAGTTGAACTAGCAGAGGAAAATGTGAGTTTAAAAAAAACAAATAAAAAATTAAATAGGAGAAACAAAACACATTCTGAACTGGTCTCTTTCTTTTGCACCTTACAATTTAGGACACTAAGAAAAGAGATTTTTAATGCAAATAATGAGAGCCCCTTGAGATTGTTGGCATAGCTGTTTCTGCTTTTGTTTTTCTGCTTTTGTTTTTCTGCCTTTCCCTTCAAAAGATTTATATGAAATGTAGTCATCAGGGAAGCTGAGGAATTAAACATTGGTTTAAAGCCAGGAGCAAATGTGAGTAGGGTACAAGCTTCCCGAAAGAACTCTGCCAATGCATCTTACCTTGGCCAACAAACTCTTACTAAATCCAGTTGTTGCTGTCTCATAAGCAGAGATAGGCAGATCAAATTGCGCCAAATTATGTGATATTTTATGATGTGTGCACACAGGGAATAAGAAAATCCCATTAAACTTATTTCCAGTCTTGAACTCTTATGTCAAGAGTTGAACTTTTATCCCTAGAGATTGAGGGCTAGTGTGTTAAACCTCTGAGCTGACTAATATTTCCCTGTTCGATGTATTTCTCAATCAAGATTGGAATGGTCTGTGTATTCTAAAAATAATTCAGATTCATTACGAAAGAAATCCCATATCCATGAATTCATCAACGCCTCTGTTGTAGGGGAAGTTAAAGAATATGACCCCGATCCAGCTCTTCCCTTATACCTGAGTAAGGGCAGCACTGGTGCCCTTGCACCAACAGGTGTCCTACCCTGGTGCTGGATATGCCAGGACAGCCAAACAAATGCTAGGATAAACTAAGTCAAACCTGGAGTAAACTAGGCTCTACCTTCTGGCTGGCAACACTGATCATGCCTCCTGCACCAGAGGGACAGAATGGGCAAGTCGGTACCTCCGTCTCACTCCTTCACTGGAAGGGGTTGTTGTGGGGCAAAAGGCCTCACACAAGCTTACCCACAGTGCCTGATCCCCACCCCCTATGTGTGTGTGGGGGGAGGGTCAGACACCCTATCCCAGGTGCGTATCATCCCCGTACCTGGTCTGATGGAAGGGCTGGGGTGGCACAAGCCTGTACCGTCGAGACAGTCCAGGTGGGGATATCAAGGACAGACGGATGGACTGCTGGGAGGAGAGGGATAAGGCGTCCAGAGGGGGCATTCAGTGCTAGTGGGATGAACTGGGGCACGTTGGGAGGCAGGGGAGTGGAGTCCAAGTTCTGCAGGCAAGGACCCATATTCAGTGTGTTTTCCCATGGGAAAAAAACCTCCCTCCCAGCAATCTCTCCATCCGTCCTTGGTGTCCACACCTGGGATGTCTGGCAGAGACTTGGACAACCCCAGTGATTGGTCAGACCAGGCACAGGAATTGGTAGCAATGGGGAAAATGCAATGAACGTGGATCTTTGCCTACCAGTCAGCAGGAGGGAAACAGGAAATCTGGGCCAGACTTGTTCATTGGTAGGACTGGGACCCCACTCCCTCGGTCCTTTTTGTGCCTCTACGCCCTCCATACCCTGCCAACATAGTAGCACTCCCCAAGCACATACACCCAGGTGTGCCCCTCTCCCTCCTCTCCTCCACTCCTTGTCAGCACAGCTTACTCCCCAACACCTTCCCAGTGATCATCCCTAGACTTTCACGTGAATCCCCTGCCAGCACCCTAACTGATGGGGCTGGTGCACCAGCTAGGAGTATTTGGGGCATTTTGTGTCAGTCCACATTTACTCCTGCTGCCAGCAGAACTCCTCGAGTAGCTGGGTTGCAGCCTTCATCTTTATGACAGTAAAGACCTAACACATTTATGTAGCCCCATGGGCTTGATCCTGCTCACAAAGTAGTAGATAAAAGGCGTTGTTCAGAATAGACAGTGCAGAGGAACCTAGTTCTTCATTAATGCAGTGGTAGAGCTCCCAAGGTGGTGGTGGTGGTGGTTGTTAGCAGATATAATCAAGCCGCGAGGCTAGACAACTGCAATGTTCTCTACGTGGTGCTGCCCTTAGTGACAGTTTGGAAGCTGCAGCTGGTGCAGAATGCAGCTGCCCAGCTCCTCTTGGGTGTGGGTTGCCATGAGCACATTACACCTTTGCTTGATAAACTGCACTGGCTTCCTATAGCTTTCCAGCCACCATTCACTGGGTGACCTTGGGCCAGTTACAATATTTTCTCAGCCTAGCCTACTTCACAGGGCTGTTGTGAAAATTAAAAAGTTATTAATTAGTTCTTTGTGAAACACTCTGAGGCCATGACAGGGGGGCACTATATAAAAATTATTATTACTATTTATTATTTATTCAAGGTGCTGGTTTTGACCGTTAAAGCCCTAAACAGCTTGGGCCCCACATATTTGAAAGACAGCTTATCCTTCCATGCTCCATTGTGGCCCTTGTGGTTGGCCAGGACTGCCCTCTTGCGAGTACCACTGGCCAATTTTGTCCGCACAACAAGGCCCTGTAGAGAGGCGTTCGGCGCCCCTGTACTTTGGAACGCCCTTCCCTCAAGCTTGAGCATATTCTGGTGGTGGTGTAAAATTTATTTGTTTGGCAAAGCTTTTGGCAGGTGAGGATAGGGATTTTCATGGGGGGGGGGTGTTATATTTTCATATTTTTGCTATTTTGTATTCTGCTTTTGTAAACCGTCCTCAGCCTTTGGGATAGAATGGGATATACATTTTAATGAATGAATGAATGAATAAAGATAGAAAATAAAACTCATTTATTTTAATTTATGCGAGGGCCATACTCAAGTCCATCTTGAAGTCCACATGCCCAGCCTTCATTCATGTCCTGTCCTCCTTTTATTTGGCAAATGAGAGAAAGTCAGCAGATGCTCAGAGGTTCTGCTGCTCTTTGTGTACAACTGTGCCAGACTAGTTTTCTTGCTTGTCTCTGTCACTAATGCTGGGTGCCATGCAAGGAGTTGTGGAAGCTCAGAAATGGTCCTGGTTAAATGCAGGTGTGATTTTTAAACCAGTGCAAACCTCCACTTAGTTTGCACTAGTAAAATTACAAGCACAAACGAAAAACCAATGTAAGTCAAGCTTCGTTGAAATTAAGTACATAGAGGTTTGTAACAGTTCAGTGAAACCTATTTAAAATTACCTCATTAGTTGTACAGGGGCAGCTTTGTGTGGAGGTCAAACTTAAGTCTTCATCTCTTAAATCTGAGATTTTAGCATGACAGCATGGGCCATGCTTTAACAGAGAAATTAGAGTGTTACCTTTTGAGCTTATTAAAGCCATAAACACATTAGCAGTATGCACCATGCATGTCAGCCTTAGGGGAAGAGTGGGGTGTAAATTTGAATGAATGAATGAATGAATGAATAAATAAATAAATACAAATAAAAAGTGCAGAAAACCTTCTTAAAGGCCCATTCCCATTTGTGGAACAGAAAATTGAGAGCTTGATAAAATATTAGAATGAAAAAGAAAATTCTGAGAAAAAAACACTTCCGCCAGTGTGACTAAATGGGGAAGTGAAAGAGGCTATTAGAACCAAAAAGGTGGTATTTAAAAAATGGAAAGCTAATCCTAATGAAGAGAATAGGAAAGAGCATAAGCATTGCTAAACTAGATGTAAAACATTAATAAGACAGGCCGAGAGGGAATTTGAGGAACAATTCTGTAAAGATGCAAAAAATAATAATAAAAACTTTTTCAAGTACATCAGAAGCAATAAGCCTGCTAGAGAGTCAGTTGGGCCATTAGATGACCAGGGGGTGAAAGGGACGCTCAGGGAGGATGAGGACATTGCAGAGAAGCTGAAAGAAATGAATAATTCAGTCTTCGCTGCTGAGGATGTTGAAGAGAGTCCCATGCCGGACTAAGGCCACTTTCAGACATGGCCTCCCATGCATATTTGGGCTGCAGGGCGACGGGGAAATGTGACGCCCAAATATGCGCGGGGATCAGTCAGTCTGAAACACCCATCCCCCGTGTGGCTTTGCCGGCAGAGACGTGCAGGGATGCAGAGCTCGATTTCCTGCTCTGCATCCCTGTGCATCTCTGCTGGCAAAGCCGAGGCGGGTGGGGCACCTTTCAGACCAGCCGATCCCCACCCATATTCCTCCCCGCAGCCCAAATATGTGTTGGGGGGGAGGGATATGCCTGAAAGTGGCCTAAGTCTTTGTAGGCAGTTAATCGGAAGAACTGTCCCAAATAAATCTGACTCTGGAGGAGGTTCTGGAGCAAAGTGACAAACTGAATAGTATCTAATCACCAGGACCAGATGGTATTTATCCCAGAGTTCTGAAGGAACTTAAATATGAAGTTGCAGACCTATTATTGGTAATTTGTAACATATCGCTTAAATCTGCCATTGTATCAGAGGATTGGAGGGTAGCAAATGTAATGCCAATATTTAAAAAGAGCTCCAGAGGTGATCCTGGAAACTGCCTGGCACCAACGTCAGGCTCGCTGGTCTGTAAACTGATGGAAACAGTTGTTTTGAACAAAATTATTGAGCATATTAATAAACATAGCTTAATGGGGAAGAGTCTTCATGGATTTAGGAAAGGGAAGTCATGCCTCACTAACCTTTGAGGGTGTGTGGATAGGGGTGAGCCAATCGATACACTATATCTGGACTTTCAGAAGGCGTTCAGTAAGGTCCCTTATGAGAGACTCTTGAGGAAATTAGTCATGGAATAAGAGGCAGTGTCCTATCCTGGATCGGCAACTGGTTAAAAGATAGGAAGGAATGAGTGGGACTAAATGGTCGGTTATCACCATGGAGAGAAGAAACTAGTAGAGTGCCCCAGAGATCTGTACTAGGACCAGTGTTGTGTAATATATTCATGAATGATCTGTAGAAAGGAATAAAGAGTGAGGTGATCAAATTTTAAGATGACAGTTATTCAAGATAGTTAAAACCAGAGCGGACTGTGAAGAATTGCAGGAGGATTTTGTGAGACTGGGTGACTGGGCATCCAAATGGGAAATGAAATTTAATGTGGACAAGTGCAAAGTGATGCACATAGGGAAAAATAACCCAAACTATATGTATACAATGCTGGGTTCTAAATTAGGAGTTACCACTCAGGAAAGAAATCTTTGCATCATTGTGGACAATACATTGAAATTTTCAGCTCAGTGTGCAGTGGCAGTCAAAAAGGCAAACCGAATGGAAAGAGATCGAGAATAAAACTGAAAATATTGTAATGCCTCCATATAGATCTATGCTATGACTGCACCTGGAGTACTGTGTATAGTTCTAGTCGCCCCATCTAAAAAAAGACATACTGATGCCCCCCACTCAGTGTTTGGGCAGGGCAACCGGGGGGGCAGTCCATGTACACGACTGGCGGTGTGTGGGGGGATGGGTGTGCGCCCATGTAAACAACATGGGCAGTGGGTGTTTGTGTGCGCGCTCCTGACACACGCCCATCTCCACCCACTGAGCCCTCCGGGAAAACAGAGCAGGCTCCGTGGGTGGAGGTGGGTGTGTCCGGGTAAACGGACCCCCACACACTGCGCCAAAACACCCCACCCCCGTCCGTGTAAAAACAGCCATAGTAGAACTAGAAAACGTACACAAGGGTAACAAACATCATCACGGGTATGGGACAGCTCCCGTATGAGAAGAGGCTTGATAGGTT
>QEPC01012145.1:1134182-1193060 GCA_003113815.1 Sphenodon punctatus
CTATAATAATGTATCTGTCTTCAACACTTTTGTTTCCTTATGTGTGTGTTGGTTGTCTCCATTTTACATGCACTCTTTATATACCTACCCACTAATCTTTTCCACTATCCTTGATTGCTTCCTTATCTGGTTTCTTGTTTCCCATCCATCTCATCTAACTTTCAAGATCTTCTGTCTCTCTTAACCTCTATTCCACCCCTTTCTCTCAAATCTCCATGATCTCTCTTTCAATTCTCTACTTCCTTATTTCCACTTGTATTTCTGATATTCCTATCCTGGAGTTTCCCCCATTTGCTAAAGTGCATGTACACACTTCCAAAACATGGTCTGACATCAGAGAAGTAGGGACCCAGGAGATTCTGGGACTGCGTGTGACAACTGTCAATGTCCCATATCAGCAGGAGCAGTGGACATTGAAGCATACAGTGTCATGAGACCTGACAGACCTGCAGACAGGTGTAGGGCATATGTGTATTATAGAATTAGGTTTTTACTGCTTTTCACTAAAGAATAAGCTAGTCGTCATGTATTGCATGTAAAATATATTGGTGTTCTTTCTGTTAGCTCTTAAAACATTTAAGTTTGTGCTTGTGCTGCATTTGCTAAGTATTATATCTTTTATGTATATTGTTTAGAATTCTCTGCATGTTTTTTCCTAGGCTGGAGCTATGATGTTGAAGAGAGGAGAATTCCAAAACCTAAATTCAAGTCTTATGGTGCAAACTTTTCTTGGAACAAAAGAACAAGGGTATCCACAAAATAGGTTGGCATTGGCTAACTCTCTGACTGTGAATAAAGTCAGCTGTGCTGTATTTATAGTCCATGTATAATACATCTCTTAATCTCCTAATAAATTTGACCTTTAAACTACAGATGCATCTTGTGGTGTCTATTTAAAATGTTTTTGATGTCTCCAATTGAACCTGTTACAAACTTCCCTATATAGAGAGGAGATTTGGGATGTTCATACCTCTAGGAAATTGCTGTACTTGGAATTCATTGAAAGGAATGTTTGAAATCAGCTGCAACATTAAAGATTGTGCCTTGCCCTTCATAAGAAATTTATAGTTCAATACATTTAAAATGACCACCCTTTCAAGTAGAAGCTCTGTTAATAGAAGCTCCTGTGCTTTGTTCTCATTATGTTTCAGAGAAGTACATCAGTCTTAACGGCATGTGTATGGCATGCCGAAATCAATATCTGCTTATTTAAGCTGATGTTTGGAGCTGCATGTACTGTAAAATCTTTCCAGTTCAAATGAATTCCTGTGCTATAAAATTGGCTTCCCAGAAACATTCACAGTCTGAGTAACAAGTTGGCATTGTTCAGCTCGGTTAAATTTTATATATTCGTATAAACTTGAGTTGTGTTCTGAATGAGCAAAATTTGTAAGCCCTTTTTTTATACTCAACGGTGGACCTAGGTTATTTCTTAAGTACTTCAGTACTACAACTCTCCAATTTTACAAATGATTTTGGAATACTAAGGTGGAAGCAAATAGGCTTGAGAGCCAGTGTGGTGTAATGGCTATGGTGCTGGACATGGACCTGGGAGACCAGGGTTCAAATGTAACCCTAGACTATGAACTCATTGGGTGGCCTTGGACAGGTCACAACCTCTCAGCCTAGCTCCCCATTTATAAAATGGAGATGTATGTCTGTCTTTTCCTGTGTGTTCCCTACATCCTTGTCTATCTTAGGACAATATATCTCCCAAAATCTGTGATTGTCAAGCGCTATGTACGCCTAGTAGCGCTATAGAAATGGAGGAGGAGGAGTATTGCAAAGTATATGTATCTTATGGCATCACTAGTTTTTCTTGTTAATATGGAGAAAAAAGTACATTCTTATATTGGGCCACAATCCTGAATCCATTTATGTGCCAGTGTTCCATGGTACCAGTGGGACAACTCACAAGTAAGCAGGTTCATGATTGTAGCCTGTGACTCCATAAAATCGGGAGATTTAATACCTTAACTGGAACAGTCTTAATACCAAAAAGCCCTAGTCCAACTTTGTAATATATTGACTGATGATTAGAATGTGTGCGAGAGAAAAGTTTTGTTTGATGCCCTTTGTAAGTAAACGGGTGACAAATTTAATAGTTGACAAATCATAGTTACTGACGTTATAGACGGTGAGATAAAACCTGTGTATAGCACGAGGCTTTGTCCAGAATGTTCAGACAAATCCAATTTGTGCAAATAGTTTCAGATAACTTAAAGGGAGAAGAGAACTGGAAAATGGGTCTGCTTCAATCCACTTATTAAACTAATTTGTAGAAAATGAGTGTTGTCCAGTATGCTGGCTGACACTTATTCAAGCCATTGTTTTTGACCTGATTTCAGTGTTGTTGCCAGTCTGGCAGACTGCTCCCTCTCTAATACAGAAAAGAAATTGTGTTCCTGCTGGCTCAGCTGAGTCCTAGTCCATCTGATTTTTCTATGTTAAGATGGTGAAAAAATTACCCGAGGGCAACCCCATCCATTTGGGTTTATGCTTGTTGGAGACCTTTGAGGAACAAGGCCTAAGATTGCTTCAAGTGAACCATTCTGGAGTAATCACATTGCAAAACTTCCCAAATCTTTGCAATGTCTGTAAAGAGATTCTTCTTTCCTCCACTATCCTAGAGAACACCTATGCTGGTTTTTCTTTTATGGCATCTCTTGCCCACCATCCCTATTCACTTCCACCAGTCACCCCTCTCGCTTTGTGTTACTGGGTTCAGCTGTAAATTGGTGACAACTATGAGTGGCCAACAGAATCGTCTATGGTGGTGACTTGTCCCAGAACAACCATTTCATTTCTGATCTCTTTGTCCTGAAAGGGGAGCCCATACAATACCCAGAAAAGATAGTCGTGAGATATAAAATTCATCACCCTGGTGATTGGTCACCAAAAAAATGCACTGAATAAAGATTGGGCTTCATAAGCCACTGTAGAAAAGTGTAAGTTACAAGCAGCCTGTTGTTGACACTTCAACTACAATGAGAGGAAAACAGCATGTAATGTGAATTGCTAATGACCTTCCTTCCTAACAGCCCCTCCCAAGAGACCACTACCAAAAATGCATACCTAGCTTACGTCCTGTGTGGTCTGAAAGAGTATATGTTCTCCACAAAAGAAGTTGGTCCAATAAAAGATACAACCTGAACTACTTTGTCTCCATCTTGAATAGGGATAAGTCTCTTAGGATAAAAGGCACTGAAATTTAGTTGTATAGCCATAAAAATTGGTTTTCCTACTATATCTCAAGATTCCTGTTTTATTTATGTGGAAGAGAGGCTTCTCAAAATGAAACTGGATCCTGGGTTTTCCAGGAACAGAGAATCCTAAATACTAGAGACAGGAGGAAACCTTAGTGTAAGAGGAACATTAAAGGAAGCTGGAGTTGGGCTATTTAGAAATCTAGTTCAGTTTTCCTTGCACCTTTTCACCCTTGCTGTGTTCTGGTTATGCTATTTAGAATGTTCCATGCAAATCGCAGGGGAAAAACCCACCTATTTTTTCTTTGTTTGTGGCTTGGTTCCAAAAGTACATGTGATTTCTCACAGAATGAGTGTCATGCCAGAGGAGGAAAATGTACTCATGTTAGAGTAGTTACGTTTTTGGAGAGTTTGATTTGGGGCTGTTGGATGAGGAGGACAGCAGTAGCAAGATGGAAGATACGAAAACGCTGACAGAGAAATAACGCTTCAGTGTGCACTGGGGCAACCACATCATGCAAAGCAAATAAGATTTCATTTGAATAACTGGTATTATGTAAATNATATGTATATATATATATATATGTATATATATATATATGTATATGTATATATGTATATGTATATATATATATGTATATATGTATGTATATATGTATGTATATATATATATATATATATATATGCGTGTATGTATATGTATATATTTATTAATTATACGACTCTAGCTTTCGCCATGGCCAAATATAAAGTTACAAATAAAACATATAAATAAAACATTCACATAATAGTAAAAAATACGTACGTATAAAGTATGCATGTAAAACAAGTGATCCAATTCAAAATATAACAATGTGGATCACCCATTCATAGCAACAAGTAATTCAAAATTCAAGATAACTCAGAGCTTACAGCATTTTTAGATGAGATGCTGGGAAGCACCCCCCTAGCCGCACGTTAAGAGAGAAGCCACGCCACGCTGCCGGAAGTGATGTTCTCCCCATTGCCGGCAACGGCGGCGGCTGGAGACGCAGCACTTTGCAGAGGCGCGTTCTAGAGACCTCAATTTTCAGGTCTCTAGAACGCGCCTCTACACGCTGCGTCTCCGGCTATTGCCAGCAACGGGGAGAACGTCCCTTCTGGCAGCGCAACACGGCTTCTCTCTTAACGCGTGGCTCGGGAGACGCTTCACTGTGCCTCATCTAAAAACAGTGTTACTCTTTTAAGGGGGTTACTTCACAAAGCTTAGCCCCTAATAGTGCTTAAGCAAGTGAGGAGTATTAATATTTGATTAGACACATAGTTAAAAAAAATATCCACAATATTTCTACGACAGTTATGTAATAGTTTAAACCTGTTAACTATGGCCAAAATATAGATTAACAAAGGCACAAATAGAGACACAGAGAAGGTACAATACAATAGAGGTTTTTACACACTACCCGAGATTTCGCATTTTTGCCTGCCTATCCTCGCCCTTCATATAGGTTCATTATGATAAGTCATAATAAGGATTTCAACCTGAACTAACATTCACTAGACTTAAGTCGTTAGCATAAAACATTCCTGTAGTTTCCACAAATTCCTTTCGTATTCGTGCAGCTACGAATGCAAAGGATGTTACCGATCTCATGCCTATCTCCATTTGAGGGGCCAGCAATAATGCTACTTTTTGGTGCAGCATCAAATGTTCCTTCCCCTCCCACATTGGTTTTAATCACAACTGTCTTATATTCGTATAGAGGGGGCATCTGAATAAAACATGCTGTAAGTCCTCTATTACCATCTCTGAACATGGACAAGTTCGTTGCTCATTAAGTATACAAGTATATCAGCCAGAGATAACTGCTGAATTAAACATTGCAAACGCAGAAGCATAAGACTTCTTCGTAACAATAATTCATTGTTTGTCTAGATATTCTTCAAATTTATGCTCCTGTTTAATTAGATGATACCAAGGAGCGGCTTTCCAAGAAGCAGCTCTTGCCATATCTTCTTGCCTAGCTATATCAGCTGCTCTTGCAGTCACCAAACTTTTCTGATGAGGTGCCGTTTTGCACCAGAAGCATGATAACGATAAACCCATATTCCTCAGGCAAAGATAGAATTTGAATTAACCAGGGGTAATACAGGGTACTTTGATATTCTAGTTCTTCCATCAGACATTGATGGGTCAGGGTATCATTACTCTGGTTATACAGCTTAATCCAGTAGCTGAGGCAGGCCTGCCTTCTGATGCAGCCGATCACAAGCATACCGGTCTCAGCCCGTACCATTGCCCGAGGGACTCCCTGTGGGACCCTCAGCAAGCTTCTTAGAAATTTATTTTGGATTACCTCAAGTCCATCAAAGCTTTTGGCCGGGATTACTTTGGTGCCATACGTCAAGAGTGACTGCACCTTAGCCCTGAAGACTTTCAAAATACTGGAGGTTTTGACAAAATCTGATCTTGATGCCAGCCTTAGTATCCCTTTAGATGCCGCAGCAGCTTTGATTGCAATTTGTTTTCTGTGTCTTTCTCCTCATACCTCTGCATCCTCCTCCTGCTGGGTAGTTCTACCATTGACCACTAGGAGGCAGATGATGATTTTCTTTTCATTGCGCATGCGTCANAGCGAGGGGATCCACGTGTATGCTTACCTGGACGACCTACTGATCCAGGGCAACTCCTCCAGCAAGGTAGAGTCGCACCTAAGAAAGACCATCCGGTACCCGGAGAGACGCGGCTTCGTGATAAGCAAAGAGAAGAGTCCCCTCACCCCAAGTCGCAGATTGGAGCATCTGCGGATACTGATAGATACCACCTCCGATCTCGCATTCGTACCACCAGAGCGACAGGCCAAAATACAGACGCTAGTCCAACTTCTGAGGCTCCGTGACTGCATGAGGCTAAAACAACTAGCAAGGTTGCTGGGGTTACTGATATCTTGCATAGGTCGAGTGACATGTGGCCGGTTCCACCTGCGTCCCTTGCAGAGGCAGCTAAGGGGTTTTCAGAGAGAGCTCACGTTCGGACTCAATCCATGGGTCCCCATTTCATGAAGGTTAAGGGCCTCAATGTCCTGGTGGTTGAAGCCGGAAACATTCCAGGAAGGAGTGCCTCTCACAGAACCAGCAAGATCGGTGTTAACAACGGGCGCCAGCCTCCGGTGATTGGGGAGGGGGGAGCACTCAGGGCCCCATTCAGCCCAGGGGCTCTGGTCACAGAGAGATGCAAGTACGAAGATCAACTTCCTCGAATTGAAGGCCATTCGCCTTGCCCTACAATAGCTTTACCCGACGTTCTCCTCTCGCCACCTCCTAGTGTACATGGACAATGTGACGGCAAAGGCCTATATCAACCACCAGGGTGGGTCGAGATCAATAGACCTACACCGGGAGGCAGTCAAACTCTTTTCATGGGCTCAGTCACACCTCGTGTCCATGAAGGCCCTACACATCAGGTGCCAGGACAACACACAGGCCGACTGGCTGAGTTGACAGACCCTGGACCCTCACGAGTGGGTGCTGGACAGGTCCATATTCTGACAGTTAGTAACATGGTTCAGCCTCCCGCAGGTAGATATGTTCGCAACAAAGGAGAACGCTCAGATACCTCGCTTCATGACATGCGCACGATGCACAGAAGTGGAGGGGGTAGGTGCGCTAAACCATCCCTGGCCCAGAGGCCTCCTTTATGCCTTTCCCCCTTTTCCATTAATCCAAAGGACAATAGTCAAGACAATCAGGGAACAGGCATCCCTGCTTCTGATAACACCATGGTGGCCCAGGAGGCCGTGGTTCTCTGAGCTGATAGAGCTCAGCCACGCACATTACCACAGGCTACCCCTCATACCAACATTACTCTCCCAGGGTCCAGTATGCTGCACAGAGATAGAGACATTAAAACTGACAGCATGGAGCTTGAACGCTCAGCACTAAGGACAAGAGGCTACTCTGAGGCAGTTCTGTCCACGATCCAGCTGTCCAGGTGGGCTGCTACTAGGAGAAGCTATCGGGCCACGTGGAAGACTTTCGCTATGTGGTCTCTTCAGCAGAACCAGGACCCTACCAAGGCAGGGGGTTCGCAGGTCCTGGAGTTTCTCCAGCAGGGCCTGGATAAAGGGCTCAAGGCTAACACTCGGGCTTGCCAGGCTGCTGCCATAGACTCAGTTCTCAGGGCAGCTTCAAATAGGGTGGTCTCCTCCCACAAGAACGTTAGGAAATTCCTCCGAGCAGCCAGTATTATCTCTCCCCCAGTGGTGCATAGAGTCCCCTCTTGGGATCTTAATTTGGTCCTGGAGGCCCTTACCAGGCCCCCTTTCGAGCCCCTTAGACACGTATCCCTCTATTTCTTGACATTAAAGGTAATTTTTCTCGTTGCAGTGACATCAGCGAGACGCATTTCTGAGTTAGGGGCGCTGTTCATGGAGGACAATTTTTGCATCTTCCAGCGTGACTCAGTTACCTTAAGATTGGATCTGGCTTTTCTACCAAAGATCAATACCATTTTTCATAGAGCTCAGGAGGTGGTATTACCCTCTTTTTGCCCTAGACCAGTGCACCCAAAGGAAAAGGTCTGGCACACACTGGATGTCCGGCGAGCACTAAAAGTTTATCTGTCTAGGACTAGGGGGTTTAGACAGTCTACTTCTCTTTTTGTGAACATCAGACATGAGTTTCAGGGGCGCAAGGCTACAAAGACGCTGATCTCTAAATGGTTAAAACGGGATCGTAGAAGCTTACAGGGCAAGGGGTAGGGTCCCTCCCCTTCAAATTTGGGCCCATTCCGTGCGCAGCGCAACCACGTCATACGCCTTTAAGGCAAGAACATCTTATGAGGAGATCTGCAGGGCTGCCACAGGGGCATCAATTCATCCGTTCGTTAGGCATTATAAGATTAACTTTTTTCAGTCAGCAGAGGCTGCTTTTGGCAGAAGGATTCTGCAAACGGTACTGGACTCTCCCAGCGCTGTTGGCTCCCACCCCTGAGGTTTGTCACGATGCTTGGGTATGTCCCAGCAGGAGGAGGATGCAGAGGTATGAGAAGAAAGGAGAATTGGTAACCTACCTTCGGTTAATTCCTTTCTCTCATACGCTCTGCATACTCCTTCGACCTGCCCTGCCAAACAGCATGATTAGGAGGGCAGGGAGTGAGGGACCAGTACCTCAGTTCAGTTAACAAGTTGTAGAATAGGTTGGAAATAATGATTTTAGGCATGTGTGTTTATAGTTTGGCATTTTTGTGGGGTGAGCGACAGGAGGGAATCCCGGTTCTCACAATTATTGCTTCTAGTTTTCATTGGATGACGGAGGATAGATCTTTGGCTTGGGAACGGACTGGCGAGAGCCGGGTAGCTCCAACTGACGCATGCGCAATTAAAATAAAATGATCATTTGCCTCCTAGTGGTCAATGGTAGAACTACCCAGCAGGAGGAGTATGCAGAGCGTATGAGAGAAAGGAATTCACCGAAGGTAGGTTACGAATTCTCCTTTCCCATGAGCCATTGCTGCTGAAGGTAAGACATAAGATTCAACTTGAGTGAGCTTCTTGCCTTTTATAGTTCAAGTATGTTTCTGGGGCCTTTTCCCCATGACCATGATTTGTGGTTTTTGAAAGTTTATATCAAGCTCATTTTCCTCCCAATACAGTAGCAGGGCTTCTAACTGGATTAGTAAGCCTCTTTTAGTCTGAGACATTGCCACAATGTCATCTGCATATAGTAATGCCTTTACCACTCGCTCTTTGACCTTTTGGTGGATGGCTCTCCTCATTCAGCAGTTTTTTAATAAGATCACTCACATAAATATTAAACATCAGAGGGGCCAACGCAGAGCCTTGCCTAACACCTCTTGACACCGCTACAGAGTTGGCTAAATTCCCACAGGTTCCTACTCTTTTATTCTTGCCCTATTGTCAGTATGGACCTGGATTATTAGCTTTAGCAGATCTTCATTTATACCCAGTTGGTACATTTTGTGCCATAATTTCCCTCTTGGGACTGAATCAAATGTCTTTTTTAAAGTTAATAAAGGCAAGAAATAATTTTCCAGCCCTTATTTTAGTATATTTAGTTATGACATGGGCCATTATAAAGCAGTTATCTATTGAAGAGCAGCTTTTATGAAATCCATATTGTGCCTCTGGAATCAGATCTTGGCTATAGGCCCAATTTTCTAAATGCCTGAGAAGTAACTTAGCATACAGCTTTCCCATTACTGGAAGCAAGCTTATAGGTCCGATAACATCCTGGGTCTTTAGGGTTTCCCTTCTTAAATAATGGGACGATAATACCTACACCCCATCTCCGGGGGACCTTCTTTGTTTTGTTTATTAGAGTGAAATAATTCGCCAGCATAGGGGACCACCAATCCAGACTAACCTGCAGGACTTCAGCGATTATGTAATCAATGTCAGGGGCTTTATTTCGCTTTAGGGATTTGATTACTTCAATGACCTCAGCCTCATTTACCTGTGGGTCGAATCCACAATTTCTATTTAACTTTTACAAGGGGAGATCAACTGCCTCAGCCTCCTTCTCCTTACCATCTTTGTTGTAAAGTTCGTTGAAAAAGGCTATCCAAGATTCTTCCTCTATGAAATCTTCTAACTTAGATAAATTAACGCTCAATCCAAAATTGACTATGGACCAGAACTGCCTTGAATCTTTCATCCTTGCAGCTACCTCCAATTTGGCCCATAAAGAGTTCATATAATTAAACTTTTTGGTTTTAATTAAGAGTTTATAGTTATGCCTTTCTACCAAATATTCGAACTTAGTAACATCCGAATATACTTTTAGCCATTCGACCTTAACGCATGAAAGCCTGCCCTTAGCAGACCTACACTCTTTATTATACCACTTACTAACCTGTAATCTTATGTGACTAGTATCACGTGACAGAATGTTGACACCTAAGGTAGATATTATCGTAGCGAAATCTTCACGAGAGTCTATATCTTCCACTCCACCTACAATTATTCGTTCTCTTATAGCAAGGAAATCTTGACCCCATAATAGGTCAAATGTCTTAGCCACATGGGATACTGTCCACCTTGTGGGTTCTATGTGGATTCTCTTGCTCCGTTTTATAGCTGGGCACATTTTGGATAATGGTCTTGTACAAGTTAATATCCATACTCAAAACCATGTGGTCACTTTCAGGTCTAACAATAATCTTGAAGTTTCCAAAATTTCCCCAATAACGAATGGGAACTGCTATATAGTCAAACCACACTTCTCCCGTTGGCATTAATAAATGTAAAGTCCGCTTCTGGGTCTTCTAGCCCGCTCCCATTTAGTACAACCCATACCACAAGTTTGCAGCAATTTTAACATATGGATCCCTGCTTCATTCCTTATAGCGTCTCTATTTTTCCATCCAGGAATCCAGTGTGAGCCTTTCTGGCATAGATCTACCTCACTGGTGGAATCCACTCCTCTTCTGGCATTCCAGTCCCTTGCTATAATTAGTATTACCTTAGGGTACAGACTGTCAAGTTCTTCTATAAGGTCTTCCAATGCCCCCCAAACGTTGGGTTTATTATATAGAGAAGTATGCAGAGTGATATATAAATTTATCAACAGAAGCTGATCTCCATACGGGGATTCCCAGAGCTCTACTTGAAGTTCTTGTCTCTTAGTTGGCACGTGCTTACACCTATTTGGAAATTTCTTAGCAATTAATATAGCCAGGCCGCCTGATATCCGACCTCTAGTTTTAACTTTGGTACCTGCTAGGGAATAAATTTGAAACCCCTGTACTACAAATGTCTTCCCCTTTTGCAACCAGGCTTCCTGGAGACAAATTAAATCATAATTTCTCAGACAATTGGACCAATCTGGGTCCAAAAGTTTAGATTTACATCCCGCAATATTAATATTCCATGAGGCCAGTTTTAAAACAACACCCGTAACAGATCTATCCCGCTATATAGTTGGAGAAATATCAACCTCTCCTAAAGTCCTTACGGCTATCTTCTCACAATTGATTGCTTCCAGGCTGTTACAGGAGCTTATCACTAAACTATTATCTTCTTGTGGCCTTCTACTTACTGGGGATATGCCAGGTTGGATTGAATCTCTCCTGGCACTTACATCTTGTCATTTTTCAGAACCCTGCATCTTCTGCAGAGTAGGTACTAAAAACTGCCTTTGTAAATTATGACCCAGTGCAACCTCACCATCTAAATGGGAGATTCCAGCTTGGACAGGGCACTATCTCTCTCACACTTCCACTTGCTCTACCCTTAAAATTATTGAGTCTAAATCAACATTCCCCACTGTTTCTTTTCCCATTTGCAATAAGTGAATCCATCCTTTTTAAAGGATCGTCCATAAGGTCAATCCGTAAAGGACCAGAGAGGGAGGTAGTTTCTCCCAACTCTTTTGGGGAGAGATAGTGAATGGCAGTTAGTGCTTCTAGGCTATGTTCCGGCTGGTGGGTTTTATTCTGTGCCTTTGTACATTTTGCCTGATAATCCAAAGTGGAGCTTGTTAGATTGCTCCTAATACTGTCCAACTTTTGGATCAGAATATCTTGATCTAATATGGTCATTTTGTCAAAGGGAGCTAAAGATGAAACCTCTCCAACCCCCCCTATGTTGTTCTCCAGAAATGTTTTAATAATTCCCGCCATGACCCTAGGACTGTCATACTTCTTGCCCCCACCCACTCTCTCTACATGGCAGGGTACTGTTTTGACACTACCTTCGATTGTTTGGTTGCCAACAATTTCAGGGGCTTTGCTGTACTTAACTTGGCTTCTTGCTGCCCCAGGCAGAACTCCCACATCTCCCTTTTGTGCGGGGGGGTTGATGTTTTCTAAGCTTGAAATTATATCCATCTCCTCTAACATTCTGTCTTCTAGAGACTTTCCAAGGATGCTATTGCTGTCCAATTGGTTTGGCCCCAGAGGGATAGTTAGGGGAAGATAACTGTATCATTGGAGACATCTCCCTATGGACTAAACTCCATTCCTTTTCACTATAAGAGAAGACTTTATCCATTGATATCCCCCTTAATTTCAGATGTTTCCTAGCCTGGAACAGTTTCTTAACCTGGCAGCTAGTATTAAAAAACAATCTGATACACATACTGTTCTTTCCATAACTCAGATATTCTACCCGTGTAATATCAAAAACCTCAATAGGTGACCCCAAAAGACATGATAAATTACTTGCTACTATATCCTTATTTCCCCAACTGGGGATGACCCCATTGTTAATGGGTCTAACTTTGAGCCATATTGCATTGCAATTTATGGCCATAGATCGTTTTATATTCTTCAAGCTATGCCTACCGGCCAATAATCTGTTCCTTTTGTTTTGCCTCTCAACAGACCCTACCTCTTCCAGTTCATCATCCCCACCCCCAAAAGAGTTGGCCATTCTCTCAGATTTTTTACTGGGCTGTAAAAAAAAAATCAATTTTGGCAGAAACCTTTCAGTTGGGATCTGATCCAGAGCAAAGAATCCCCCATATCCGATATACTGGTAAACAGGAGAGCTACCGTTTTTGCTATTAGATGGCACTGTGTTTTTAGAGCCTCGCCTAATAAAGAATCATACTGTGCCATAGAGGAACAATCCTCCCTCTCTTTGTTTCTAGCTCTCGGAGGATTATACTGTAAATCTTTAGCTACTTCCCCTAAATTAATAAGGGTCTGATTAGATTTTCCCAGAACTGGTCTATCTTCGACCCCCGTTTCTCCCGTAGGTTGAAGTCTGTTTACCAGTTCGCTTGGCCTCTGTGCCCCCACAATTTTGGTATCTAATTTGAGGCACTTTTGCCTAGGCAAATCTATGAGATTGGCAGGAGAATTTGATAATCTATGTCTCTTTTTTTTTTCCCATAGTTCAGCAGACACACAAAGTTTACACTTAACTAAAATTAGATAAATACTTTACTCTTTACAGAACTGTCCTCTGCTGTGGGTGTAGATCAATAATGGATTGAAGCACCAAAACAAAAAGGCTAGGCAATAGCGCAAAACCAAGTCCACAGGGGGGCTACCTCTTCTTACTGTCCCCTTGCTTCTTGGGCGCTGGTAAGTGCGGTTTGCAGGCAGCGGCTTTCGTAGTGTTCCTGTCACCTGATGCCACTCTCCCACGACCTTCCTTACTTACAGTGCACCAGCCGCAAGCGCTAGACTTGCCTAATAGCCCTGCAGCCGGAAATGATTAAACAGGACTCCCCCGGACTCTGACAACACAGCCTTTATATGCTGTCTGCAGCAGAGCTAGGCGCCTCAGTTCACCAATCAACTCCCCGCAAAAAATGTCGCGGAGACTTCTAGGGCAGCGGTCTGCAAAGGCACCCGTCCAGCAGCAACACTCTTCCCTCAGCTCTGCATCCACCTAGATCAACCGACTCTCCCCTCTTCCACTGGCAGAGTTCCTGGCCATAGCCACAAAGGCCAGCAAAAGGCCCGACCAACGGCCGACACCCTTTAGGTGTCGCCCTTTGGGTTGGTGCCCCGAGGGCCCCGCCCCTCAATAAGTACCTGTGGGTGAGGAGGGATGCAGGTGTGAGTGACATGGCAACTCTCCTCTGGCAGCTCTCCCCTCTGAGCACAGCAAACACCAAACAGAGGGCACTCCTTCTGCTCGCAGCTCCCAGGGCCTCGCCCCTCAATAAGTAGGTGTGAGTGACAGGGCAAGTCTCCTCTGGCAGCTCTCCCCTCTGAGCACAGCAAACACCAAACAGAGGGCACTCGTTCTGCACCTTGTTCTATCAAAACTAGAGACCAGCAAAACACATACACCTTCTTTACAAGACAATGAAGCTATAGACTAGTTATATTGGGGAGTTCCAATCTTTTTGTGTGCCCTAGAACCAAAGAAAATATTGAGTCACTGACTTAAAATGCTGGATAAAGGGTGTGGGCAGGAGGTGGAGTTTAAATTTCTTGCCTGTATAATAAACACTCTGCACCCTCACTATAATACTTCATTAGAGCAAACCCTTGACAACAGCAAACCTGAAACTCCCCTTCAGCATTTTGATAGTCACCGGTTGTTTGCTTTTCTTCTCATTATTATGAACCCTTTACTATGACAAATAAAAAGCCTAGGCTGTCAAAGGTCCATTTATAGTGCGAATGTACTACTACGAATTCTGTTAGTTTATCAAGATACATCCACACAACCTCTTCTAAAGGAAAACAAAAACCTTCCACATTATTTACTCTTATGTGGGAATTTTGCCTCTATCCATGATAAACATTTAGATTGGCTTCTACATTAAGTTTACTTTTTCCCAGTGGCCCAAAAGACTGAGTATCTGCTGGCCAGCAGTAAACCTACCATTATATGTAAAGATGCGGTTTTTCCTCAGCATCTGGCAAGATTGGAAATTTGAGCTCTCGATAGCAACAATGTAAGGGGTTAGCCTTAGTGTTATATTAATTTTATTCTATTTTGATCTATTAATTTTGTGTTAATTTCTATTAATATTCATTTTTCTGGCATGTGACATTGGCCCGATGTGGCCTGGGACCTACTGGCATGTGTGTTCACGTGCTGCCAGATGTGGAACTGCTTCTGTCCCAGGGTGGGTAGGCAGCTGGCCTAGGACACAACCTGCAAAAATCTCCAGAGACTCATCCCAGGCCAAGGGCCATCAACCCGGGCCCATGTGTCTGTCTCAGTCCTGCCTATCCCTGCCACAGGGCGTGGGCCTCCATGGCTGTGCACCATGGCTGCACATCATGGCGGGAGGCAGGGCGCTGGAAGTGGGGCGGAAGAAGGGCTGGCTGCCCGCACGTCTGTTACATCCCCCCTCCTCCCGTGCACACGCACACACCAACCCCCACCCCCAGGTTGTGCAGGCAGTGGGATGGCTCTCCTGGCAGCAGGCACACTTTTTTTTTTCATGCTGCTCACTGACCTGGAGAGTGGAAGTCGCGGTTTTCTGCCCAGCGCTGGGGAGCTGCTTTGCCGCCTGTATGTTTTGTTTTTCCCCTGTGTTTCATAACACTGAAACTGCATTCACATGAGACTTTTCTCCCACCTGTACTCTTTGTTGTGGAAGTTTGCAGTACACGTTTTAATTGTTCCCACATTCCCTCCATCACTTCAAAAGTGATTGTATGTACTGCTGTGGCCACTAATAGGTATCCTGTTATGCAGGAGGGTTTTTTGGGGGGCTGTGGGGGGCGGGGGAGTGGTTGTCCACAATGGATTGACCTGACCAAGCGGGCAGTGGGAGATTCAACCCCTAGGAGAGAAATCTTCTCTTTTCCCTCTTGCAGCAGTTAAGGCCAACTAACAGGCGGATTAGTCCATTTGTACATTATGAGAAATGAATGTGATGGATTTAGACCCATTGTTAAACCTTGATTTCAAGCTTAACTTTAACTCAACATTAATGTGCATTTCACCTGGTGTAGTTGTGACCTAACCGTTTCACATGTTAAAAGAAATTAAGGGGGAGAAGGGTTTTTCATGTACTATTTGTGAATGCAATCTTAACAATTTGATTGCTTTTTTCTGTTGTAATATCTTCATGGCCTGGCTTAAATAAACTGACTGAAAATGAAAAGACTAAATGTAAAGCAAGACAATTTATGTAATTGAGGCAGACAATCTGCTTTTTAAAAAATGATTTCCTGCTTGCTCCACAGACTTTCTACACCTTGTTTGGGGACCCCTGGTTGAAAAACATTGCCCTAAACCATTCACAAATGTGCCTTATTACTATTCTGTGACAGCATCTCTTCTAAATTCTCCATCCATGTCATTCTGGTCCTTGCTCTCCTGAGACTGCCAACAAGGCTGAGACCGTAATGGTTGGTGGTGTTGCTTGTTTTCTGAACTTGGAAGAACTGTATTGTTTGTGTAATTTTCCTTTATACCCAAGTCTACATTTAGGATAAGAAAATATTAGTTTTAACCAGCTTTGCACAATTGCTTGTTAGTTTTATTCTGTCACTTTTGTCTAATATTTTTCAGCATGCTAAGCATTTGTGAAGATGACTGATTATCCCACAGTAATTTCCAGGGGATAGTTTTGTATTACAGCACTAGTCTTGCAGGACTTAAAAATATTCTAGGTTTAAATACTGCCAGGAAGTTACGGACACATTTCCAGTTTCATGGTAGTGTGTTACTTCACTGCATACTTTTAATAGATAATTTATGGCAAACCAGTCTGGAAAGTGATATTGTGAAACAGAATATTAGCTCCCCTTATCTGCAAACTTTTGGCATGGAGCATTAGGGAGAAACTAAACGCAGTCTTGCTCCAGCATTCCCTTTTTAGTTTCATAGTAAAATAATAATAATAAAAATGCTTAGCTTGGATTTATTGGACATGACATTAATCACCATTAAGTTCAACTACATTGTTGGGATACTACTCATTCCCTATAGCCAGGGACCCACGCTCACTGCGTTTTCTCCATGTCAGTCAATGGGGAAAACACCATGACCACGTTTCCCTGTCTGTAGTTTGGTTATTTATAGGTTATTTCTTTCTGGAATTACATGAAACTTATGCTGAGCTAAAAAATAGACGTTCTTCTAAACAGTAACGCAAAGTAAGACACAGTGAAGATAAAACTATGAAATGCTGGTAAAGCAAATTATATTTGGAACGGCATTACTTTTAATTTTTCTGTGTCCCAAGATCTTATTCTATGGCTATAATAACCAGCATTTTCTAAACTTCAGTGGAGTTTTTGGTTCAGATAGATAACATGTTTACGCCAATGTGGGCATTAGTTTTAATGGATGTGGAAGCACACACTTGCACCAATGAGCTTCCACTCCTACATTCTGATCTAACTGGGGTATGAGGGGGCTTTAACAGGGTGAGCGAGGCCCGCCATTACATGAACACCAACAGCTTGATTTAGCCCTTGAAAAAACAGGGAATTCCCTCTTAGAGGGAGCAGCACCACTGGCATTCCAGGTGATGCTAAGCTGGACCCAATGAGAACGTGGCTGCAGGCCCGGAGTGCAGGCTATTTAAAACATCTGAGCAGCAGGGCATGGCTGCGGGAAGGAAGGTGGGCTCACAAATTGAGAGTATCTGTGAGTGTGGGTGAAGTAAAGCAGGGAGACACCTGCACCAAGCCACTTGCCGGACACTCGTTGTTGGTGCTGGCACAAGCCAGTTGGGGAGCTGGAACTTCCCTCAAACGTCTGGGCTGCAACACAGAGAAGCAGAGTCCTGAGCCAGAGATGGATCCCCGCTAGGATGCTGTGGAGAGGAGCTGGGGTGCTGGAGGTGTGTCTGACGGAGAGGCAGAGCAGGCCTGATAGGAGGAATCCCAGAGGCAGGAAGAGCTAGGAGCTATACAGCAGACACTTGGAGAACTCATGAGATTATTAAAGAGACTTAGTATTTTGCGACATATGGGGGTGCCAGGGTCTGCGAGGGATGACCCGTTCACAGAGGCATTTTGAATGGCACTTTGAGAAGTAACACTAACGTGCCAGGCCCTGCAGAGGTTTACTGCTTGGAAAAGAGACTGTTGAGTAGTCCTGAATTAATTGAAGTCTTCATGTTAGTCTTCATATCAAGGTTCTGATATGCTTCCTGTTGAGTGCTGGGTCAGTACCTTAATGCAGTATTTTCAGTTAGCGCTTAATATACACTAAACTTCCCCTTGCTATACCTTCTAGTCATGTCTTCTGAGGTGAAATTTTAATATGTCTGAGCTAGCATTACTGTAGGGTCTGGATTTGGGGGAGCTTCAGCTCTTTGTTCATTTCAATATGAAACCCTAAATGTGTAAGGAAGGATCACACATACGTGTTTGTGTGACATACTGTCAGAGAAGAGACAAGATTTTTGAAAGTATCTACTTAAGCACCTGTAATAAGAGACTACATTTCCAAGGTGGTGAACCCCCCCGGCCATTTAAAAGCTTCACTAAGTGATTGCAGAGTTGGGCCCATAAATTTCACATAATGGAATTTCCTCAAACATTGGACTAAAATGAGTGAGGAGAGGGATGAAGAGAGGAAATGGGTAGCGATGAATTATTGTTGCACAAATATATCAAATCATTGCTTATGGTTTTGTCTATCAGCCCGCTATTGCAAAATATCTATTTTTAACTGGCTTCATTTAAAAAGATGTGTGTATTTCTATGCAATAACGTAGGCTTTTAAAATATTTTAATAAAACTCACGCATTTCCAGTGTTTATATAGTAAAATGTTTTTACCAGTCTCATTGTATCGTGACCTTCAAAAGCACGTTAATCAAGCAAAATCAAGGAAATGTGGGAAGGTATTGTTTGTTCTGCAATTACATATAAAACTTTCAGAATGGCATATTTTAGTCCTCCACTACTACGTAAGAAGATTGCAGCATTCTTAGCATGCCTATTTAATGAAGCAGTTGTTCTCTATAACTTGGTTTCCTGTTATAAAAATATATGTAAGTAATGCTGAATCCAACCCAGTCAAATTATTTGTCTAATTGGAAGTGAGTCACTGCCTTCTCCTTTAACCAGTTATGTGAAGTAAAACATCAACCAAGAAATATTTTTGTTTCGCAAGAGCTTTTAGTTCTTTGCAAGCAGTAACCAGATGTTCCAAATAAGGAATTCTGCTTAATTAAGTGTTTTTAGCATTTTGGTTAAAAGACAATATGCCAAATGGGCTTTAAGATTACAGGAAAATTCCTAATAAAGTCTGTTTGTCTTTTTTACCCTCAACCATGCTTTGTAACCTCATTTGAGGCTTCTCACAGCACCTAAGAAAATAATTTCACTTGCTCTGATCTGGATGTAGTTATTAGGGGAAATCCTTGATGTTACAAATTTGAAGTACTATAATACATATCCCACTGATGCTTTACACTGAAGCTTGAGTCATTTTGTACAGTTATTTACATCCTTGTCCATTTATAAGCAAAACAAAGCTGCTGCCCAAGGATTTGGTTTAGTGTGCATTGTATACAAACGTCCTAAAGCACAGTACATCTACTGTAATCGGGTGTGAGCATCTAATCACACATTTGTAATAAATGATGAGTTTTGCTGAAATAGAAGAGTTTTTAAAATAAGGACTTTTTGAAGCTTCATGAATCCGCTTTTGTGATTAGTTTGTGGGGAATTCTCATTGTTCAGTTAAAGGTAAAAGAGAGAGGTAAACTTGGATCTGCAGTCAGGAGATACCATAGAACTAGATGCTCTGGACAGACTCAGTAAGACTTACAACAATTAGCATTTTGAATTGCATTGATTCAATTGCATTGATTTAATTTAGAGCTCTGTCGGTAAAACATGCTTCTTTCCCCCCCCCCCCCCCCCCCCCATCAGTTATAGTGAGATAATCTTGAGTAATTTCATCTGAAGTTGGTGAATTTACCCTGGATTTATATTATTGTAGCAGAACAGAATCTGGCTTTTTGGATTTAAACTGAATCNGAGAGAGGTAAACTTGGATCTGCAGTCAGGAGATACCATAGAACTAGATGCTCTGGACAGACTCAGTAAGACTTACAACAATTAGCATTTTGAATTCTACACGACCATTTTCCGATCTTTAATTTAGAGCTCTGTCGGTAAAACATGCTTCTTTTCCCCCCCCCTGCCCCCCCCATCAGTTATAGTGAGATAAATCTTGAGTAATTTCATCTGAAGTTGGTGAATTTACCCTGGATTTATATTATTGTAGCAGAACAGAATCTGGCTTTTTGGATTTAAACTGAATCTTGCTGACAGCAAAAGTGTAAATTCAGAACAAATCCATTTTCAACAAGTATAAAATTGGTGGTATGAGATCAGAAAATACAAATGTTTACTTTGGCATTTCAGGGCTTTTCCACACAGGGAAAGTGAGTTATTTCCAAATCCAGTAGTTAATACAGGTTAATAGGGACCAGTAATTATGGTATAAACTGCATGTGGATGTTTGATATCTACTTTGTTTCCATCTCTTACATTTTGATACCCTCATAGCAACCTCTCTCTGTAGACTTAAAATCTTTTGTGTCTTGACCTTAACTGCCCAAATGTGAGAGTTTGGACCGTTATATGTTGCTGCATGTTATGTACAATGATATTGCTTAACAAATTAAACTTTGAGCCTTTTAAAGTGACAGAGAAACACTATCAGATGGATCCGGCCAACATAACAAATGGGGAATTGTTTTTGTTTTCGTATTGGAATGAAAGTGCTCCTGGTGGGGATTGAACTGCTGATGTTTACATTCCATCTAGCTGAAAGATGGTCCAAAGATTTGCAACACAGCTTGCTAATTTGATGATTATTTGTGTGTAATTACAAACAAGATGAATGAAGGAGGTAAGGAAGTTATCTATCAGCACTGGAGAGTGCAGTGTGACAGCAGTAATTATCTCATGATTGCAACTGTTGAAACAAACAAAAACAAAGCACGTTTTGACCCCCAAATGTGTTAAGCACATGCTGTGTGCGTGTAGAACATTCTGGTTCTCCAAGATGGGAACAGTGAAGAAGGGTGAAAGAAATCACTTTATAATTAACTTTCAAGGAAATAATGTGTCTTTTTTCTTTAACCACAGAACTTGCTGAGAATATATAGTAAACCATAATAAATTTCCTGAGATTGGCTGGAAGTAATGGGAAACTTTACATTTAAAGGATGTGAAATGATCACATCTTGTTTTCAGATTTATTTATTTAAAAAAAAAACTGCTATGAAAAGCAAAAAGAAGGAAAATCCACCCAAGAAATTACCTGCCATGCATGTGCTTCTTGAAGGGAAGTTGAAATGCCATAAAGAGTGTGTCTGTCTTTAAATAAATCTCAAGAATCACAAAACTGTAGGGTTGGAAGATACCTCCAGGTCACCTAGCCCAACCCCTTGCTCCAAAGCAGGATCCCCTCTACCTACAGATCAGGCAGACTGTTTTTGAAAATGTCCAAAAAGGAGATTTCATGATCTATCCCATTGCTCAGCAGAAACCTACCTGGCAACAATTCTAGCCAATTTCTTCTTTTCCAATCTTCTGAGACAGTGGACTGCTCTAAGTTTGTTGCTTTAAGACCTAGGGTGTGGGGAACATCAAGCCAGTGGTCCAAATGTAACCTGTGTCTGCTTTTTATGTGGCCCCTTTCCAGTGCCTGGAACTGGCCCCATGGTCCTATTCCCAAGCACTGAAAGACTAAGCTCAGGATAAGAGAGCAGATATAAGGGCATATACAATTGCACATCATGATAGGGAAAAGATTTGAGCCACAGATCCATGATCTGAACCCTCCTCTTCCTGAGCAAGCCCCTTAAAAACCTCTGTCCCTAGCTTCAATGTGGTCCACAGAGCTTACACTAATTTTCAAAGTCGCTCCTGGAAGGGAAAAGGTTCCCTGCCCCTGACTTAGTCTTAAACAGTACCCTGCTTAACTAGAAATCTTTCAGCAGACCTTTTCACTGACATGTAATGCAGAACAATGATTACCATTGATTCAGGATGGCATTAGCAAAAATTCTGCTTGCTGATGAAGCTTTCAGCCTGTCCCCATTCAAGTCAAAGGGAGATTTGCCATTGAGTTCACTGGTGTGTATTGGTGTGAAAGCAGTAAACCAGGAAAAGAAGCGCAGTTCTGATGAAATGACTTTACTGTGTGTTTTATTCAGCACTTGTAAATTACTTTTTTAATGTAACTTTTTCTCTTAAATATGAAGTAGCTGCTCTATTGGGGCAATATGACCATTATTAATTTAGGTGTCCAAGTCATGAAAATTCCAGTCCCTTAGGATTTGCCCTTAAGAGAAGAGATTAACGCTTACTCAGGATGGCATTAGCAAAATTCTGCTTGTTAGTGAGGCCCTTCCTTTCCTGTGCAGTATGGAAGCCTAAGATGGCAAAACTATTTATAAACACCCCACTACACTTAGGAGACATAGAACTGAGGCTTTGTATATCTTGTTTAGTTTACCTTTTTCTCTTTTCAAAAATAGGAATATTAACCTTTGTGTGCTAGTCTCTGACTTGCAGTTCCACTTGGATGTGCTGTTCTTAATTTCCTGTCCTGCAGTGCTGTCTTGTGACACATTGCCTGAAGACTAATGCCTTCCAGTCAAGAAGTGACAAAGCTCCAGGAATGGTTTTTTGGTTTTTTTAATGGTTTGGATGCTTTTTAGATGTAGTCACAAGTGTTTCCCACACAATACAACTTAAAAAGGGCATCTTTAGGAACGAGAGAGGTAACAAACTGTATAAATGCACATCAAGGAACAGGAATCATTGAAAAGAAAGTGGATCAAAAACTGTCTCCTAGTAACCCCTAGCAAATGCTCCTCTACTGAAGAGTCTGTCAGTCTGGTTAAACACCACTTTCTCAGTCTGATTAATTTCCAGCTTTAGCCTTTTGGCTCTTTTTAATCATTACCTAATCATAATTAAGCTAGATAAAAAGTGAGGTAGGGGTGTTCAGATTACAAAAGGGTACTTTTTATTGCTTTTTTGTCATAGGTAGAAATGGCTACTGTAGAATGAGTGGCTGCTTCTGTAGCTGTAGAATGCTGCTGCTTTTATTAACTCAGGTTTAAAGAAGAATAGTGGCTAAATTAACAAACATTTTGTTGCAGCTAGGTGCTCAGTGCTGCAACCGGTCACAATTGCTTTTCAACTACTTTTTAAATTAATCTTTATATTCTAACGTTTGACATGTAATTTGATCTAAAATGAATGTTAACATAAACTTTGAGAGAGCATGATCCAAAAGTAAACTTTGTTTTCAGATGCTTGAGGAAGGGCTCTATGGGTGTTTTCACACATGATGGGCCCGCCACAACCACGGTCTGCTCCGGGTAGTGGCAGGACCTGTCACTGGGTCGGAGACAGCTGAGCCCCCAAAGAAGTGTGACAGCGGCCCAGGACAGGGAGAGGGCAGTGTGATGTGCATCTGTATGGCCCCGCCCCCACGCTGCCAGGAGCGACCTGTCCCCCTCCTGACAGGCAGCTACAGAACTGCTGAAGACTCGGACTGGGGTAAGTGCAAGCTGGCCAACGCATGTGATGGTCCACATTAGCTCAGTCCAGAGTCCTTTGCACGGACTGTGGCAGCGGTTAGCCGAGGCTGTTCTTCAGAGATGGTCCTGAGGAACAGCCTGAGCTAAGCACTGCCATGGCCCGTGAAAACCCAGGTTCTGGCATGGGCCAACTGGCAACTGATTTCAGTAGTAATGAGAGCATGGATTTCCACGCTTGGGAAACTATGAAAATCCGTACTCTAACTACGTCTGAAAACACCCCATGTCGAGTGGGGAACCTTTTCCCTCCTGGGTGGTACTTTGAACATTAGTATAAGTTCCAAGGACTACGGAGAAGTTGGGGTTGGAGGTGCTTAAGTGGTGCACGTAGGAAGAGGAAGGTCCAGATCATGGATCTCTACCCTCTCCTTGTATGCACACCTTCATCCCTGCTTCCTTCCCCTGAGCTCAGTTTTTCAGTGCTTGAGGGTTGTAACTGAATCTGGGGTCAGGTTCAGGAACTGGAAAGGTCCACAGCCAAAAATTAGCTACAGGTCACATTTGATCTGTGGGCCTGAGGCTCCCCCCGCTCTTGCTCTGTGTAGGCCAAAAGCTTGCGTGCTCTCACTTACAGAAGTTGGTCCAATAAAAGTTATGTGAACTGAAAGTCTCTAATATAGCTTGAATGTCTTTTGGAAGCTGTAAGAATTTTGTCAAAGAAGATATGCCATATACAGGCATGATGCAGGTGAAGCCTAACACCATTTTACATCTGTTGAAATCTTGCACCATCATAGTCTTCACCTCAGCATGGCTGGGATTACATGGGCACTTGGTAGGCAGATGATGGCACAAGATCTTTTGCTTTCAAATTTCTTGCTTTTATTCGTGTTTGAGCTTTATCTTCAGTATCTGCAAATGACATGGCAGCAAAGGGAACAGTGCCTTTACCCACTCTTGTTTCCAAAGGTTTCTGCTTGTTGGCTAATCAGCAATCTACCATGACTGCCTGGGTTGTAGATGTTCTGTGAACGTGTAACCCTCTTAGAGTCATGATGTCACAGGCTCCCAAACATTTCTGTAAAAGAAAAGGCTCCAGACTTGGTGCGTGGGCCTTCTCCTGAGTGGTTCTGCTCATTCCTAACAATGGAGATGGCGGTGGCTCGTCATCCACCCAGGAACTTCCTTGTGGGGTCCTGCAGGGCTCCATCTTGTCCCCACTCCTGTTCAACGTGTATCTGAGGCCCCTGGGAGAGATCGTTTGGAGACTTGGAGTGAAGTGTCCGTTATGCTGATGACACCCAGCTCTACCTCTCTTTTTCATCTGACCCAGGCCTTGCAGTCTCAGTGTTTACCAGGTGCCTGTTTGCCATTGGGGACTGGATGCAGGTGAGCCAATTGAAGCTGAATCCAGAGAAGACAGAGGTGATGATGCCAGTCATGTGACCTGGGGGGTATAGGGACCCCTGTTATTGACGTATCCAGCCTCCTTTGGTCACTCAGGTTTACAGCCTTGGGGTGCTCTTGGATACATTACTGTGCCTAGATGGCAAGGTTGTGGCGGTGGCCAGGAGCACTTTTCACGAACTTAATTTGATGAGAAGGCTGCAACCTTTTTTAAAAACAGATTTGGATCTGGCCAGCATCATCCGTGCCTCGTAACGTTGAGGCTAGATTATTGCAATGCGCTCTATGTGGGGGTGCCCTTGATGACTGTTTCAAAGCTGTAGTTGGCACAGAATGTAGTGGCCTGCCTTTTGCTGGGGTGGGTCAGTGGGATTACATTACACCGGTGCTCCAGAGTCTGCACTGGCTGCCGATAGCTTTCTTGACACAATTCAAGGTGCTGGTTTTGACCTTTCAAAGTCCTGTATGGCTTGGGGCCCAGATATCTGAAAGACTGCCTCTTACGTTCTGTTATGACCTCTGAGATCAGCCAAGGGTGCTCTCTTGCTCGTGAGGATTGTACAACATGGGCATGCAGAGAGGCAGCTGCTCTGAAACTCTCTGCCCTTGGAGATCCACCTAATCCTGAGCCTGCTCACCTTTCGGAAAATATGCAAGACCTTTTTGTTTGGCCATGTGTTTGGTGGGCTGGGATAGGGTTGGGTGGGATTGAGTGCAGGGGTCAGGGAGAGGGTTGGTGGGTGGGGTCTGGGGTTTTACATGGTTTTATATGTTATATAGGTTTATTACACTTTTTGTTTTTGTATGTTTTTTTTTTTGTGAGCCACCCTGAACCTTTGTGGGAATGGCAAGGTAAAAACTGAATGAATAAATAAAATGTCACTCCCTGGTCTCCTCCAGGGACTCCTCTTTAGCAATATGTGAACCTGACCACCTACCACCTATTTGTGACTGCTGAGACTCATGACCTGCACCATATTGCCCTGCGTCCAGGTGACCCTGGACCGCTCCTCTTTTAGGTGACTTGGCAGGGGAGACAGGTAGGGTGGGCTCATAAGAGTTTTGTGTAAGAGTTTTTATATTTGTATTTTAATACGTTTTTAGATTGTAAGCTGTTCCAAGCTGCTGTGCAGGAGGAGCAGGGTACTAAATAAATTAAATAAATATTGTGGTGGTACAAATCATCATGTCCAAAAAACATGGAGTCCACAATGTGGCAGTTGATACCTCCTGGGGTATAGTTTCAGGTGGCTACAGATTTTAGCTGGCATCACTGCATCATTTAGTCTGGGGCCTATTTTTTGTTTAGGCTGTTCTTGCAATGACACTGTTTTGCTTAAATGGTAAGAAATGGAGAAGAGAAATCTCTCCCCTCTGTCTTCCCCTCCCAAGAGTGTCTTCAGTAGATCTCTCTGCTATGGTATGTGGATTAGGGAGCAGAAAATATTTCCGATTAAGGGGTGGCGGGGGGACATAGGAATATATAAAACTGATTCTCAGGGATAAGAAACCCAGTTCGCTGAAAGTGGAGGGCAATGTTTGCGAAAGTTCTAAAGTTTAGTAGGTTACAAACTCTATTCAGTGAGAGTTTTGGAAAGCGTTATTAGAGGATGGGTGTTCTACATATTACACCAATATGTGTTGAGGATTGCCAATATTTTCAATCCTGAGATTCTCCTCTTCCACTTTCTGATACCCTTCTCATCTAGTACTTGCTTGTGAATCCTCTGATCTCTACCCAGAGGTAGAGAACTCATTATGTGAAAATATCACGTGCCATGTAGAATCTACAGTGTTGACTGAGGATTAAAGCTTAAGTTCACACCACCTTGAGCTGTTCCAGGCTGCTTCCATATTTTCACAGGCATCAGTTAATGTTTGACTTGCATTTTCTCAAGGTTTTGTTAACCATCCCCCTACCCTTTCATTTTTTGTTCCTAATGCTTGTGGTTGCAAAGTTTCAAATCCTGCCTTGGAGCATGGGGTTGAATTAGATGCTTCCTTCCAACCCTACAATTTTGTGGAAAACTTATTTTATTATGCTCTGGCCTGAAGGCTACAACTGTCCTTCACCTTGACCCAATAGCCTTTGAGGTGGTTCATTATCTATTATTTGCCTGAGAATAGGTCCATAGGGTTTGTGTGTAAAGCAAATGGGTACACAGAGTAGAGACCCCTTATTCAGGCCACTCGAATGTTTTATGTCCACTGTGATTCTCAAACACACTGTATTACTGTTATAGTGGAACCTGCTAAACCCCTCCCCTCCTTACCTGGAGACCTCTGTAATCCAGACAAAAAAATACTCTCCTGCTCCCCTTCCTCCCCCCCCCCCCAGTTGTCTGAATGGCAGGTTTGCTTCTATGGTGTATGAATTTCTAGATGAACAAAAGAACGGATGTTTAAAAGCTTCAATTGTTCAGTACTAGGTACTTCAACTATGTAGAACAGAAGTTGTTTATTCCCTAAGGCAAAAGGAGAAAAATGAACTAGCAATATGTAGATGTCCTTAACAAATATAATTTTTCCTGAATTGTTTTAGTGAATAGCAACCCCATGCTGACCTGAGGAACAGAGAGAACTTCTTGTTTCTTATTTGCAAAGCATTGTAAGGTTTCCTGAAAATCCAGCTTCATTCATGCTTTCAATTATTGCTCATAATGGTCTAAGTGGGGAACAAATGGTACCCAAATGGCTCTTATTTTTATTTTCCACATTCTCTTATGAATTAGTGTATCGCTGACTAGTCTTCTCTCCCCCACCCTCGCCCTGCCCCCGGTGACTTAGACGCTAACAGATATACTCAACAGCCCCCTGCAATGATTCAGTGCAAGCGTACGAAAAGCAAACATTGGACCTCTTCTCTCTCTGCTTTGCCACAAGTGACACAAACATGTTTGAACAGGATGATCGAAAGAGCATTAAAGAACAGGATGATCTAAAAGACACTAAAAATAAATGTTAATAATGGAGGAACAATATCCCTAAATATATTCTCCCAGCCAAAATGCTTTTCTGAGAATGTAAAGTAAAAAAGATAAAAATGTAAAAGTGAATATAATTAGATTTTATTTTAAATATAGTTGTATTCATTATCTCTGTTTCTTCAGCTCCTGTCAAATTTAGAAACTCGCTTTAGAAATGTGTTTCTGTTAAAATGACGGCTTATTTAAATTTAAACCGAGAGCAAAGACTAAACAGTTGTTTAAAGGAATAGATTTCTTTTAGCCCAAGGATGTTATGCACAGCCTACTTGAAGCTAGGTGAATGACTAGAGATGGGACTCTCGGTTTTAACCGAAAGTAGCCAATAATGGCCACTTCTGGTTAAAACCGAGAGGGCAGATAATTGGGCCCTCTCGGATCCCAATTATCTGATCTTCCCATTGAAGTTAATGGAAAATCCTCCCGCTGACTTCAGTGAGAAGAGCCGGGGGAAAGTCTTCACACACACCCACTCCACTCCTGGCCTCGGAGGGTCGGGGTGGGGATCCATTACCCCTAACACCCCCACCGGCGGGGGTCTGGCTTTACCAGAACTAATTTACAGGGTCTACCTGTAAGAATAACCTGCTGCAGCAGGGTTTGAACCTGTTCCTCTGAGTCCCAGGTGGATACTCCTTTATCCTTGAAGAAATTATTCAAACAAATACAGAATTTGATGCATTTGATTGATATTAATAGTGTTTGACAAAAAACAGCCAGGACTCCCAACAGGATTTCCCATTTGTTTCCTGGAGAAATCATTTGTTTGAATATTTCATTTTAGTTCATTTTGGTCCTAGTTAGCACTATTGCGCAAGTTTGGTGCACAGTCATGCTAACTAGGACCAAAATGAAGTCCTGAAGACCAAAACATTGATGTGGAGGAGATAATGAAACAAAATACTGAAATGAAATTGCCAAATAAATGAATGTAAATTTGTTCTGGTGATTGAATAATTAAGGGTGGCAAATGTAACCACGATATTTTAAAAGGAATCCAGATGTGATCCTGGAAACTACAGACCAGTAAGCTTGACGTCTGTGCAGGGCAAAATGGTGGAAACTATCATTAAGAATAGAATCGCTGGGCATGTTGATAAACATGGCTTAATGGGGAAGAATCAACATGGATTTAGCAAAGGTAAGTCATGCCTCGCTAATCTGTTGGAATTCTTTGAGGGTGTAAATAAGCATGTGGACAAGGGAGACCCGGTAGATATTGTGTACCTGGATTTACATAAAGCATTTGATAAGGTCCCACATAAGACTCTTGAGAAAATTAAAATGTCATGGGATAGGAGGTAGTGCCTTATTATGCATTGGTAAATGGTTAAAGGATAGGGGTGGGTGGGGTGGGTTAAGGTTGGAGGGGATGGGGTTTTATATTGCTTTTAATAGTAATCATTTCTGTTTATTTTAATGTTTTGAGGTGTTTTTAGGATGTTATGAGCTGCTCCGAGATGCCTGAGGCAGGATGGGGCAGCATATACATTTAAATATAAATAGATAAATAGGAAGCAAAGAGTAGGAGTGAATGGTCAGTTTTCACAATGGAGAGATCTGAAAAGTGGTGTGCCCAGGGATCTGTACTGGGGCTGGTGCTCTTTAATGTATTCATTAATGATCTTGAAAAGGGTGTTAAGGGTGAGGTGATCAAATCTGCAGATGACACCAGGTTATTCAAGGTAGTTAAAACACAAGCAGACCGTGAAGAACTGCAACAGAATCTTACGACACTGGGTGCCTTGCCATCTAAATGGCAGATGAGATTTAATGTGCACAAATGCAAAGTGATGCACGTAGGGAAAAATGACTCAAACTATGAGTGCACAATGCTAGGGAGTTACCGTTCAAGAAAAGGATCTGGGAGTGATTGTGGACAATACACTGAAATCCTCAGTCCAGTGTGCAGAAGCAGTTAAAAAAGTGAACAGAATGTTAGGAGTTATTCGCAAAGGAATAGAGAATAAAACTGAGCATGTCATAATGCCTCTCTATACAAATCAATGGTGCAACTGCACCTGGAATATTGTGTGCAGTTCTGGTTGCCCCATAACAAAAAAGACATAGCTGAACTAGAAAAGGTACAAAGAAGAGCAATGAGAATGAAAAAGGGTATGGAATGCTTCCGTACAAAGAAAGGCTTGACAAGCTGGGTCTCTTCAGCTTAGAGGAGAGAAGATGCAGAGGGGACATGATGGAGGTTTATAAAATCTTGAGTGGTGTGGAACGAGTAGATGGTTATTTACCCTCTCAAATAGTTCTAGAACTAGGGGACACTTCATGAAACTAACTGCCGGCAGATTTAAAACAAATAAAAGGAAGTACTTTTTCACTCAACGCATAATTAACTTATGGAATTTGTTGCCAGAGGGCGTTGTCAAGGCCAGTAATATAGCTGGGTTTAAAAAGGGACTGGATAAGTTCTTAGATAATAGGTCCATTAATGGCTATTAACCAAGTAGTTTACGGGATGAACTTCTTACTGTCGGGAGCTGGGAGTGAACAAGAGGGAATGGATTGCTCATTATGACTGTTGGTTCTTCACCCATGCGATCGAGATTGGTCACTGTTGGAGGACAGGATGCTTGATAAACCATTGGTCTGACTCAGTACGGCCCTAGGACTACCAAAAAATGTAACACATATTTGTGAATGTGGAGCCGCATATTTTTAGATCTATCCTGTGTGTTGTTCCCCTCCAACTGGCACATGCGGAGCCTGAGGAGCCCCTGACTGGCTGCGTGCAAGATGTACCATGTTGGTCATGTCACTGGAGGCAGTCTGTCCCTTTGGATATTGGTCCCAAGCAACATCAGAGTTGAATGCATCTGTTCAATGCATTGGCTACCCAGTTAGTCTGTACATTCCACACTGTAGTCCTTGCTTGCTTCTTCGTTCTCATCTTTGCTCTTGCTTCCCAATTCTTACTCAAGCTGTTCTTATACGGACACTAAATCTGAACTAATGTGTCTCAACTTGGGTTTAAATGTCTGCACAAAAACCTAATCCTAGTTCTAAATATCCAGTTAAGGTTGAATCTGGGTTTATTTCATCCTCATTTTCAAGGATTTATTTAACCTGGGCTCAAATAAGGCCAGTTTTAGACACGTGCAGGGCACTCACAGTGAGAAATCCTGTGGCGTGTAAAAATCCCATGGGCGGGGTTTAGACGAGACTACTCGTACATTATAGCCACCCGTGCATTCTTTTAAAACTGCTGACTAAATACCTCAAGGTATTTATTCCGTGATTGTAAAAGAACGTGCAAGCGGCTATAATGTGCGAGAAGTCTCGTCTAAACCCCACCTGTGGGATTTTTCACTGAGCGTGCCCCGTTTAAGTCTAAAAGCAGCCTAAGCCTGGGTTAATGTCAGTGTAAACTGTAAATCTGAACTGAGCATAGAGATTAGTAGATGGAGCACACATCCTCTCTACCCAGGAACCTCTCTATGATCGTCAATGCATTCGGGGGCTCTGGCCAGGAAATCAGAGTTTTGATTTCTCCTCCCCCAAACCTGGTGCATAGATTAGCTGTGGGGTTGTTCAAAGACATCTCTAAAAGGGAACAAAAAATCGTCATGGAAGAAGGCAATGGAATTCAGCAGCAAAGCACCATGAGATTTTTCAGTCATCCATGTTAGTCTAAACCCGTATTAACCATGCACACCATGATCCTGAATTTATTATTATTCCGAGTTGTAGATGTCCGTGTAAACAGGAAACCAGGATTAAGAATCCGGAATTTTAAATACAGTTTAGTGTCCATGTTAAAACAGCCTCAGCTATCTGAGTTCTTTTGGCCCAAGTCCAGAAATCACCAGCAACTTGGCCTCTGCCTGACACCAAGCCCCAGTTTTGTGACATCACCATGTTGATTAGCTGTATTTTGTTTAATATGCCTTTTCCACTTAAACAAATAGGGGGAAATATTTGACCAAAGATGAAAAGTGACTGGCAGGCTGGAAAAAAAAAAAAAAGGCAAAAATACTTACATTAATGCTTTACTATTTGCCATTTCTGGTTGTCTCAGATTATGCATTGACTTTGAGCAAACAACTCCTATGAAGTATATTTAAGTGTTTCTCATAGGCTTGACAGATGGGACCAACCCCTGCTAAACAGTTTCATTCCACAGACCCAATAAAATATGTTTACAGACCATCTGTGGTGGACTGCACTGTCTTGATATAAAATTTACCTGGCATACCTACATGTATGCGGACATTAAGGCACAGGGTGAGGAGAATAGGACAGGACTAGAGCAGAGATAAATTCGCTGCAACAACTTGCCCAAAAGCATGGTGATGTATCCTAGAGTCAGTCACTATCATGAGTGGTTATGGGGGTACAGAATAGACAGCCATTTGGGGCGTGTTCTCACAACATGCAGACTTTAAACTAGCTAATAACTCCCTTCTTTGACCCTTGTTCCCATGAGCAGGGGTAAATAGCTATTCCCCTACGCTGGCCTCCCGCCTTAGAAACATGCAGAGAACTGCCAGCAGGGGGAGCTGGAATAGCAAGCAGCCAGTGGGGCAGAGCTGTTGAGAGGACAAAGCAAAAAAAAAGTAAGCGCTGAGGTTTCTGGGACAGCAGAGGACTCTCAGAGGGAGGTTCCTGCTTCCTGTACAGACAAAAGCAAGTCTCTGGGTGCAGCAGCCACTATAACTCTGCTTGTCTGGAAAGGTAAGTCCCTGCCCCATCCCAGTCACCCTCATTTTCAGGGCTGGCCCTACCAGGGGGGACTGCCCCAGACCCTGCTATTTTCTCTACTTCCCTGGTCCCTGCAGTGGCCTTTGTTTTTAACAGGGCAGGGTGCAGATCCTCCATTCCCACCAAACACAACCATCTCTAGGACTCAGTGGAGGGTGCCCCTGAAGGCCGTTGGGGAAAAGGCAGGCCCAGCAGGGGCTCTGCATTTTAGCTTTGCCGTGAGCCCCACCAATTCTAAGGCCTGCCATACTCACTTAACCTCCCTGCTTGTGGGACACAGGGGTGGTTAAAGTAAGGTAGAAGATACTTCCCTCCCAACAAGTGCTCAGGGGAGCAAACCCTCAGGCGCATCATTAAATACTGGTGTCTATGAATGAGACTCCATGTCACACTGATTTGTGACATAATTTGATCTAAGTAATAACAGTACAAGAGCGACCTGGTTGTCGTGTGCCAGCTATCAGGAAGCTTTGCTGCTTCTCCAGAGGCACTGCCTGGCCCCTTGAATGCGTGAAGCCTCTGGGTGAGCTGAAAGTGGTCATAGGAGACATGGGGAAAGAGCAGAGTGGTGAACTGAGCCAGTCCATCCTGTCTCATGCAGCTGCCTTAGCCCCCCGCCCCAACGTCACTGCTTTAGCAGCCGCTTGTGAAGGGACAGACAAGGCCAGAGGAGACTGGGACTCTCACTCTGCTGTCCTTCTAAGACTACACTCTCCCCACCACATCATTTCAAAAGTGGTGACTCGGGAGAAGGCAGGGGCTGAAGCCAGTGGTGTAGCTACCATGGCGTGAGGCCTGGGCCTGGGGAATCCTTTTGCTAATCCTCACCCTGGAGACCCCACCTGCATATTCTTGGGTGTGGGCATAACTGGGATATGAACCTAGCCCCCCCCCCCCCAGTAGCGGGGTAGTTAAGTCTAAAATAATGCACTTTACCGTGCACCTACCTGTATGACAGCACCCCTGCAAGCTCTGGCAGAGCTGGTGTTGGAGGTGGTATTGCAGTCCCTGAAGACGTTAGTCTTGGGGGACTTCAATATTCACACCAACACCAGCCTTGGAGGAGTGGAGTGTGCGTTCATGGCCACCATAGCAACCATGGACTTGTCTTGAGTAGTCATCAGCCCAACACATGATGGGGGACATACTCTGGACCTGATTTTCTGCACTGGCTTTGAGGTGGGTAATCCGTTGGTGGGGGAGGTGTGAACGGTGCCTTTGTCATAGATGGATCATTACTTCCTATGGGCCTGTCTCCTGGCACACATCTGCCCCCAGAGGGGTGTGGAACCAGTTCGGTTGGTTTGCCCCCAGAGACTGATGGAACCAGAGAGGTTCCAGAATGCTCTGGGGGAATTACCCTCTGATTTTGATGACCGGGCGCTCTATGACCTCGTTGCTATTTGGAACATCTTGCTNCAAACCAAGCCAGCATCATGTCTGGTAACATCCACTGAAGAGCTATTTAATTGTACCAGAAAGTGTAGCACTGGGAGGTGGCACTCCAAGAGCCTTATCTCTGTCTCTTATACACATCTAGATGTGTATAAGAGACAGGTTGTGCGCAGCTGGAGAGTTAGTTGTCATCAAGAAGGTCAGCAGTTAGAGCGACGGTGGCACCGTTCTCGTGCTGAAACCTGTCTCTTATACACATCTAGATGTGTATAAGAGACAGGCCTGAGACTGCTGAAGTGGGAGGGGAGGAGGTTGGAGCGACGGTGGCACCGTTCTCGTGCTGAAACAGACAGATTGCAACATAGAGCTAGTTTGTAAGTCTATGCCGTGACTGTGCGGGCAGCAAATAAGTTCTTTGCTGCCCTCATAGCATCAGCAAAGTCTCATCCAGCGGAGCTTTTCCAGGTGGTGAGGGGACTGAGTTTCAGGAGGATCAGTTGATGCGGAGGATGTTCTTGGACGGTCAGAGTCACCTCTTGTGAACTGGACCCGTGCCCGTCCTGGCTGGTTAAGGTCAGCTGGGAGACGTTGGGGCCTTTTCTGGCTAAGGGAGAGTAATAGTGATGCCAGTGGTCAATGCTTCCCTTCAGGAGGTTCCTTTCATTGCCAAGCTGCCTAAAAGAGATGGTGGTGCGGTCCCTGGTCAAAAAAACATCTCTGGACGTTGGCTCCTTCCCCAGTTATTGGCCTGTCTCTAGCCTTTCCTTTTTAGGGAAAGTTATTGAATGGGTAGTGGCTTGGCAGTTGCAGGAGCATCTAGACCGACTCAGTTTTCTAGATCCCTAGAAAATACCTCTCTGACCGCTCCTTTAAAGTCTCGCGCCCCGAGTCGAGCTCCTCCTCCCTCCCCCTTTCGGTTGGGGTCCCCCAAGGCTGTCCTTGGCCCTCTCCTCTTCTCTATTTACACCGTGTCCCTTGGCAAAATTATTGCCTCCCATGGATTCCAATATCATCTCTACGCTGATGACACCCAACTCTATCTTTCTACCCCCTCTCTCTCCTCTTCTGTCCACTCACGCCTCGTCAACTGCCTCTCTGATATCTCCGCCTGGATGTCCCGACGTCAACTCAAGCTCAACATGGCCAAGACCGAACTCCTCATTTTTCCTCCCTCCTCTTCCTCTCCCTCTAACCTGCCCATCTGCATCGATGGAGTCACCATCCATCCTGTTCTCCAAGCCCATAGCTTGGGCTTCATCTTTGACACGCACCTCTCTTTTAAACCTTACATTGACTCTGTTGCCAAATCCTGCCGCTTCACCCTCCATAACATTGCTCAGATCCGCCCCTTTCTCCTTATCTCCTCGGCCAAAACCCTTGTTCATGCCATGGTTATCTCTTGCCTCGATTACTGCAACCTCTTCCTTGCTGGCCTCCCTCTCTCTCACCTGTCCCCCCTTATTTCAATCCAAAACTCTGCTGCCAAGGTCATTCACTCTGCTCCTAGCTTCGGCCATGTGCAGCCTCTCCTCTTCTCTCTTCACTGGCTCCCTCTTCCTGAACGTATCCTGTTTAAACTCCTGGTATTCACATTCAAAACACTCCACAACCAAGCTCCAAGTCCAAGCTCTCGGACCTAATCTCCCTACGCACTCCTGCACGTTTTCTCCGCTCTTCCTCTGTCCCCTCACTCACTCTCCCTCGTTTCTCCTGCTCACCTAACCGCCTTCGACCCTTCTCCCTCGCTGCCCCCCATGCCTGGAACTCCCTCCCTACCCACATCGCCTTGCCCCCTCCCTCCGCTCCTTCAAATCCCTCCTCAAGACCCACTTTTTCCTCGCCGCTTTCCCAATGCCCACTAGTTGTTTCCCATATACTTACTGTCTGCTGTCCTCTGCAGACTGCTGCAACCAACCTGATTGTAACCAAGTCAAGCACACGCACCTGAGACTTCACATTCGCCTGAATGTTTGTTTGTCTTCTCCCCGGTCTCTCTCACTGTCCCCTCTCCCTGTCTCCCCGTCCTTGTCTTTTAGATTTTAAGCCACTGGCAAGGACCGTGTCCATTTCTATGTTCTGTACGGTGCCAAGTACATGACTGGCGCTATATAAATGTTTATAATAATAATAAAAATAATCCCTCGCAGTCTGGCTTTCATCCAGGCTATGGCACTGAGACTGTGCTTGTGACTTTTCGCCATGAATTAGATCAGGGTCGCTCAACCCTACTGATTCTATTAGATCTGTTATCTGCTTTTGAAACGTTGACCATGAGATGTTGGTGACTCGCCTGCAGGACTTTTCATGAATGGTTCCGCTCGTTCCTGGCTGGAAGAACTCAGCGAGTGGTGCTCAGGGACCATTTTTCATATCCCCAGGACCTCTTGTGTGGAGTCCCGCAGAGTTCTATTCTGTCCCCTCTCCTGTTCAACGAGTATATGCAGCCGCTGGGAGAAGCTGTAAGGAGCTCTGTAGTTTGTTGTAATCAATATGCTGATGACAGTCAACTCTCTCTCTCTTTTTCATCCGACCCAGACCCTGCAGTCTCGGTGCTTACGTGATGTCTGGCAGCTGTGGGGGACTGGATGAGGGCGAACCGACTGAAATTGAATCCTGACAAGACGGAGGTGATGCCAGTGGGGAAGGCAGTGGGTGTGGTGTCCCCTGGACTTTGCCCCCACTGGTTCCCCAGGTTCAGAGTCTGGGAGTGCTCCTTGATGTGCAGCTTCATCTAAATACCAAGGTTGGAGCTGTGGTGAGGTGCGCATTCTGCCGATTACATCTGGTGCGACGGCTTCGACTGTACATCTCAGACTGACCTGGACACTATCATCCATGTTTTCATCACCTCAGAACTGGACTATTGTAACGCACTCTGTTTGGGACTGCCCATGATGACAGTTCAGAGACTGCAGGTGGTGCAGAATGTGGCAGCCCGTCTCCTTATGGGAACGTGCTGCTGGGAGCATATTACACCAGTGCTCCGTTCTCTGCACTGGCTGCATATAGTCTTCCAGGCCTGATTCAAGATGCTGGTTCTTACCTATAAAACCCTATTTGGCTTGGGCTCCATATATTTGTGGGATCACCTCACTCCCTGTGCTCTGGATTGGCCCCTGAAGTCAACTGGGAGTGCCCTTCTCTGAGTCCCCCGGGTATCCCGGGGGGTGACTATGGAGAAGGTGTTCTCGGTGGCTGCACCAAGGGTGTGGAACTCTCTCCCGGCAGAGGCCCGGGTGGCCCTGGACCTCTCCTCTTTTTCACATCAATGCAAGACCTGGCTGTTCCGCCAGGCGTTTGGCAAGGGAGATGGGTGAGGGTGGGTTTTTATTTTTATGCGGGGTGGTAAAGGTGGGGTATTCTTTTCCTCCCTCCCTCCCTCTTTTCCTGGGGGGGGATGTTTAATCCCATTTTTCCCCTCTTCTCCCCCCTTTTTATATGTTTTATGTTTATGTTGTTTGTGTGTTTTTTGTATGTGTATTTTTATATTTTATATATATTGTAAGCTGCCCCGAGCTGCCTTTGGCAGGAGGGGTGGGATATCAAATGTTTTAATAAATTAAATAAATAAAAGCATGAAACTTGGCGCACACATGCATTGACCCTTCCACAATTTTTTTTTAATATGGATCCCATATCATTTATTATTTAAATAGTGTAAGCAATGTACCTGGTGCTGTTTTCAAACAAAAAGAACCCTAAATCTATTACTTGAAAAACCTTATTAATTTCATTCTGATCACAAACTTTGGCGGTCTTGCCTCATGGTTTTTTAATACTTGGAGTTGCACACTGCAACATCAAATGATGAGAGGGAAGGAGACACTGGGGGTTAACAAACATAAGGGGGACACATGTTCCCGCAGCCTGACCCTGCCAAGAAGGGAAGTAGAGAGTGGCATGCAGCTGGCTGGCTCTGCCCCTGTGCCACAGCCGGCACCATGCCCCACACCATGATGGGCAGCCATGGCTGCCAATAATAGGCAGTGATGACTGGCTGCCACCCCAACCTCCCATGCTGGGTCAAGTCAGCATGAAAACAGATGTGTCCACCCAGTTTGGCTTGTTCTGGTCCACCTGGGTGACTCCTGGGTCCGGACCATGGGCCCAGTTCCTTCCAGGCCAGCTACCTATGCCACCGGTGTCTGAACCAGGCCCACATCTGGTGGGCCCGGAACAGATGTGTGGGTTCAGCGCTGACCCAGGTGGGCCAGCGCAGGCCAAACCAAGCCAGCATCATGTCTGGTAACATCCACTGAAGAGCTATTTAATTGTACCAGAAAGTGTAGCACTGGGAGGTGGCACTCCAAGAGCCTTGTCTAGTCCACTGAAGGTACCGAGTTGTGATGGACTCAGAGCATGCTCCAAGGTTGCTACTTTCTTCTTCTTTTTTTTATTATTATTATTATAAGCTTTTATATAGCGCCAGCGATGTACCTGGCACTTTACAGAGAATAAGACAGACACGGTTCCTGCCCGAGAGCTTGACAATCGTTCTGTGCCCCCATTCCTAATCTATCATCTTTGCCTTGAAGGCGCTTGTTTTTCTGTCTGGCTGAGGAGTCTGATGCTGCCTAGTTAGAAAGAAAGAAATGTAGAGCTTTCTTATATGCTATGATGCAACTGAGCTTGATTTTTCCCCAGTGGTTGAGCCTCTTAGAGGGAAGGGCCAGACAGAAGTTTAAAATAAATAAATAATAAATGAGTAAATAAGCTGCTGAGTGAGGTGATTGTAGCAGGAAGTAGGACAAAAATCCTTCTGCATGTATATCAAACTGAGAATAACGTCGTCTTTCCCGTTAAAATAGGGTTTCAGCATAACATGCCAGACAGCTCTGTCTCGCAGCATTACCCACCAGAGAGAAAACCTAATGAGAACCTATTAGAGGGGTTGTCTCTGCACATCAGCATAATCACAGATGTGACTGTATATTTTGGCAGTGCTGTTTCTCCACAACAGCAAACATTAATTTACTATTACTCTCCCTCAGCCTTAATTCCAGGGCCCTGTGTTCACTGTGGTTTTTTTGCCACCAACGGGGGAAGTTCAGTGAACATGAGTCCCTGCTTAATTCCATTTCTCTTCACTTTTTTGTTGTTGTTTATTTAACCCCTCTCTCCTCAGGGTCTCCCTCCTTGACTCCAGCTTTCCCTTCCACCCTGCATCTCATTTTCCCTCTTTGGCTCTTGTTCTCTTTCCATGACCCTCTTCCTTACCTGTCCCTGCTCTTTTTTGACCACCTCAGCTTTGTATTTCCTCCCATTCTTCCTTCCCAGCTACCTCCTCTTCCTTTCTGGTGGAAGAGAAAATCCACATGAGCTCTTGCTAGCTTATGTGCAAAAGCCGGCTGACCGTGGTGGCCACGCTAAGAGCTGTCCATTTGTTTTGCCCCCATGCCCTCCCCAAGTGTGGGTGTTCCACGGCATCACCACTTGGCAGCCACAGAACCTCCCAAACACACACACCCCCACACCCCCTGGTCGACTTGCTCATCTGAAATCACCCATTGTTAGTGCTGTCAAGTGGATGGGGAGAAGGGGTAGTGAAATAAATCTACCAATCGCACAGATTGGTTCTCAGACCAGGTTTATGACTACACCTCCTAATGGCAAGTAACCCAAGTGATTTCAGACCTGAGTGACACACAGATCACTTAGGAAAATTAATCTCAGCCTCTGCTACCATTTCACTCTAGTCCCAAAGACCCAGTTTATACACACACACCATTCTGGATTTCATTCAAGGTTGTTTCATCTGTGACACTGCACTGATAACACTGGGTGTTAAATATTGAGATGTTAGCCCACATTCCGCCTGCCTGTTTATAAGGTGTTCGCCCCTACTGGTCACTGGACCGACAGCCCCCACTCATGGAAGGCTCGCGGAGAATGTGGAGCCTGCACTGAGTGCGAATACGGGCTAATGTGAACCAAAGTGTCCACATCCCATCAATTAGGTTGTAAATCCTAGGTGCCTGAGGAGCGACCATGCCCTGCTCCTCTCCTCTCTCTCTCTTGCTGACATTATTCCTTGGGAAAAACAAAAAATAAAGAAAGAATCTTGAGTGAACACTGGATGTAAAAGCAAATTCAAGAAGAAAGAGAGGGGAGAAACTGCCTTCTCTGGAAAGAGAATTGGTGATTTTGCGGTTTCCAACCAGGCAGAATACTGTTAATGAATCAGCTCCTGGGAATGGAAAGAACCCCTGAGGAAGCTATCTTTGTTAGCGAAATGTCGGGTTGAGACTTACTCATTGGAAGGAGAGGAGGATCACTCCAGTCTGTTACTGTTTTCCATTCTGTCACCAGGATAGAGTTTTGTATTATGGATCTATACATTCCTGGATTGTTTAACAGATTTGTGTGTTGAAGACTAAGTATGAGTCTCATTAAATATTGTGTATCAGAGTACATGATTTGCTTTATCGGTGCGATTAGCTGTTGATTACCTGTTGTATCTATATTGCACCCATATACCTCTGGCTGTGAATCGTACCTGCTAACGCACCACACACAATATCGTTAGACATAAGGATATCGTTGGACATAAACTAAAAAGTTATAACTAAAGGGTTAACTAAAGGCTCCGCAGCTGTGTAACTCCCTCCCGTTGCAGGTCCGCCTGGCCGCAGACCTCCTATCTTTCCTTAGACAGTATAAGACCTTGTTGTTCCACCGGGCCTTTGCCGAGGGAGACGGGATGGGTGGGTTGGGTTAGGGTGGGTTTTTATTGGTTTTATTGTTGGGTTATTTTAAATGTTAAATTTTACAATACTATTTGTTTTAAAATGTTGTTAGCCACCCCAAGATGCTGTGCATGAGAGGACGGCATAAAAATATGAAAATAAATAACGAAGACTGGGTGTCAAAACCCCTAAGCACGTGTTTGGCCATTGTGTGTAAGCACAATAACAATCCCAACACTAATCTGGCCACCCGTTGAACATGCGATGTGAATAATTTGAGTGTTGAGTGATGTGAATAATTTGAGTGTTCCGACTGAACATGTGGCCAACATTATGTCTAACGATATCGTGTGGCATGTTAGCAGGTACCGCATGGAGAAAGAGGCAGCAGCGCTTGCGTACTGATATCGGGTGGCGAGCAAAACACCGATTTGCCCCAAGATGGGCTGTGTCTAAGCAGCGCCACTTGGTGAACACAGGGCCAAACTGGTGTTCATATCTAGGTCAAAACACACATTCAGACACCTGTTGACGTTATGTCTAAAGACACCCCTACTCTTGTTTGTTTACACCTGCTCTCTGTTTATGGCTCTGTTTCCTCAGAGCATTGTAATACCTCCCGCTGACACTTCAGTCATAATGGCGAAGCTCACAAGCATTGCTAAGAGGAATGGTGGTGGAATTTACTGAGGTAAGATGCAAAAGGATAATTGCCAGATGAAATATCTGAAAGAAAATAGGGGCCAGGGTGTTGGAGAAAAATAAAGGGACATTTTGGTTTTGTGCCTTAGAGTTGTGGCTTGTGAAATCTCCCTTGGTTTTAGATAGGCCCTTTGGTCTCTTTTTGAGAGACTTAAGGCCACTTGCCCACATGCTGATTTTCACATGAGATTCAATCTCACGTGAAAATATTGAATATGTGAGTTTGGTGGTGGGCTGCATGGCCACGTTGCCATTCATCAGGGACATGGATCTGTTACTGAAAATAATGGATCCATACACGTTACCCTGCTTCCCCCCGTCCTCCCCCTCCTGCAATCAGGCTGGGCTGGGTAGGAGGGGGGAGTGCCAGGAAAAGTCTCCCTTCCCCCAGCCCAGTAACTCATCAGGAAAGGCTTCTCTCCCAGCCCAGTAATTCACCTGGTGGGGCAGTAACAGGGACTTCTCAAGCCAGCTCTCCGTAGGTTCCTCTGGCCACTTCAAGGCTCTCCCGACGAGGCCTTCCAGGGCAGCTGCAGCTGGATGATGTCATCCAGCCATGGCTGCCCTGGAAGGCCCCATCAGGAGATTGGGTAACGTGGGCAAGCAGCCTGAGTTGTTCAATAATTGTGCCCAGTAGGAATATTTTATCCAGTGTAGTCTACGGAGACTGCTGCTACTTGTCCTCGGAAGCTGCATCACAATATGAGAAATAACATGAGAACTTAAAATAACATGAGTTGCTTCTTAAAATTTTGAAATGTGCTGTGATTTAAATACTGTTCAATCAATATTTGTGATTTCCTTTGCTATCACAGGACATCCACACTGTTGCTGCCAGTAGGTGGCAAGGCCACAGGTTATGGTGGTTGAAGTCATTTGAGCTCCATTGTTTGCCTGTCTGACCTCCTCAGGTGAATCGCCACAGCAAACTTCCAGTTTGGTGCCTTTTACTGCCTTTCCACCTCTTTAGGATGGACAACCTCATACAATCAAAGAGACACTTTTTGTAAGAGCACGGCTATTTATGAAGATAGTACTGCGTGTTTGTGATGGAGAAACTGATCCAAAAAGGAGTGTATGTTCCCAGAGTACCATATCACACTAAGCTTTTTGGCTCACCTTCTTTCTTATAACTCTGCAAGCTATTCTGTTCACTAGGAACTAAGAATAAGAATGCTTACATTAAAAATGGTTGGGTTGTCAGCTGATGACAACCCATGTTTCATTGCTATCCTTCTGAAAGACCAAGATCAGAGTGTGATTCTGTAGCCTGTTCCAGCACTCAGTTTATTAATTTGCTACGTTTTTTACCAACATGCTAGATTGTGGATAAATGGATAATGAGGATTAGAAGCTACATATTTAAGCACTTTGCAGAGAAGTCTGGATTTAAACTCGTAACTTGCTAATGTGTGGTCCAGTGTCAGATTTACAAAACTATTTTTGTGAGAGATGCTGTAGCCTGTATCTAAGATAGTAGCAGCTATTACTTGTTTCATGCAATAACTTTGTGAAAAATCATGACTATTTGAAAGTGAGAAGAATAATCTAGAACTATATTTTTTTCAGGCTGTGGTCACAAACCTATTGTGCTAGGGAACGTCCTGTGAGACTGACATGAGCTGAGCTTTTTAGTTTGCCTCGTTCTGTAGTGGTCTTAAATGAACAGTATTATTGAGGAAGTTAACACTTGTCACATATGCCAAATTTATAGACCATCTCTAGCTCTTCTAGATAAAAAATATATTTTTCAATCCCCAAGGACTCTTGTATTCTTTTCAATGTATTTTTCTGAAACACTTTAGAGACTACCACCGTGGAAGCTTTAAAACTTTGTCTAGTACACCGAGTTTCCCCTGAATTGTGATGATATGTCCTTGCAGCCATCCAGTACAAATAGTAGGGTCTCATTCTGAGCAGTAGCATCACAGCCCATCTGGAATCTGAGCCCAGGTTTTTTTTTACTTCCTAAATTGTTTTTCAGGAATTTAACAATTTTTTTGAAGTACCAGAGTTGCACCATCTATGGATTCGGTCATAATCCTAATTGATGTAGCTGCCCTGAGTGTTACGGGAAGGGCAGGATATAAATGTACATAAATGAATTAATAAAGATATAGAATATATACATAAAATACAATATTATAAGTTATTTATAATAATTTATTCCATTTCTACCCCACCCTTCCCACAGGGTTCAGGGCAGCTCACAAAATACAAAAATATTAGAACAAAAAACCATACATAAACATCTATAACACATAAAAATGTTTAAAGCCCCTAAATCCTGCCCACCAACCCTCTCCCTAACCCCCACACCCAATCCCACCCAGCTCTATCTAGCCTGCCAAACACCTGGCCAAATTACATCTCTTCAGAAAGAAAGGTATATAACTACATCTGGGGGAAAAACACCTTGGGAGGGTGTCTGCTTATTTGCAGTTGTTATATATGGTTTATGGTCAGTTTGATTCTTACTAGTTTTCAGAAACAAGAATATAGAACTATTTATTTATTTAGCAATTTTTTTACCCCACCCCTCCTGCCAAAGCAGCTTGCAAAAGAAACCCCCCTAACCCTCAAACCCCCACCCTACCCATCTCACTCACCAAAAAGCCTGGCAGAACAGCCGGGTCTTACATTGTCGGTGGAAGGAGGGGCTACCCAGGCCTCCACTAGAAGGGAGTTCCACAGCGTAGGTGCGACCACAGAGAACACCCTCTCCATAGTCTCCCCAGCCACTTGGGGGACTTTGAGAAAGGTGCTTCCAGCAGACTGCAGGGGTTGATCCAGAAGCTGAGGGTTGAGGCAGTCTCACAGATATGTGGAGCCCAGACTGTATAGGACTTTATAGGTAAAGCACCAACACCTTGAATCAGGCCTGGAAGACTATTGGAAGCACCACCTGTTAAGTTCTCCCAGGCAGGAAGGAGCGGAACAATTCAAGAACTATTCCACCCACCCCAGCTCTGTCCTGCAGGCCAATCATCAACAGTATTAAAGGCAGCGGACAGAGCTAACAGAATCAGCAGGTTCGATCGACCCTGATCCAATTCCCTGCAGAGGTCATCGACCAAAGCCATAAGTGCAGTCTCATTGCTATAGCCCAAATGAAAGCCGGACTCCAAGGGATCTAGAAATCCGATGCGGTCCAGATGTTCCTGCGGCTGCCGAGCCACTACCTGTTCAGTAACCTTCCCTGAAAAAGGAAGGTTAGAGACAGGCCGATAGCTGACAAGGGAGTCAATGACAAGGGGTGGCTTCTTGAGCAGAGGCCGCACCACCACCTCTTTGAGGCAGCTCACCACTCTGCCCTCCCAAAAGGAGGCACTGACCACCCCCTCCAGCAAAGGCTCGAATGCCTTAACCAGCCAGGACAGGCATGGATCTAATTCACAAGTGGTGGCTCTAACCACCCCAAGAACATCCTCTGCATTGGTGGGCAACATCCACTGAAACCAATCCCACGAAACCAGACAAGATGGGGCTTCCATAGCCTCTGGTTCTCCTAGTGTAATAAGTGCGGCATTGAAGCCGTGGTGAATACGAGTGATTTTTATCTACCAAGTAATCAACAAACATGTCACAGTGGGCACTGGAAAACTTCGGTTCCAGGTGGAGGGAGGCCAGACCGATCAGCCCCCTCACCAGAAAAGCTCTGCTGGATGAGACTTCGTCTTACACCCATGGACTAGGCCAAAAGCCACCACCTCTGTTTTAGCATACAAACATCAAATTCTTGTTAGTACTTGTGATTCATAAGCCACTGGTCTTCTGTTCTGACCATACATGTTGCTGTAAAAAGATTGCACCAATGCCGTCCTTGGGGGAACCTATGACAATATAGTAAAAGAGATTCCAGTCCTGAGGTAAGTGCAAAGCCTAACACAAAGTTTATCAAGTTCATTAATAAAATCTGTAAGAATCCATTGGATATTCTTTATACAGTAACTCATATTTACTGGTTTTGGCAGCCTGATTTGGTACAAATTCCCCTACAAAGTTTATCATTTCCATAATCTTAATTCCTCTTTCTTGTCTGGTGGGGCAGACACAGCGATGATAGCCTTAGCCCTACAAGGGTCTACCTATACCTTGTTCAGTTCTATCTGGAAGAAAAACTTATTTCTTGTACACTAAAATTGCTTATTTGCTTGTTTAATTTTATCCAGCAGCTCTAGCCCTTTCTAAGGCTCTTGGGAGTCTCCAATAATACTTTTCAATTGTTTGCCATTTGGGTTATGATCAGCACCTGCCATATTCTACAGGAAATGGACTTACAGAACGTGGAGGTTTATTTATGACCTATCAGGAAGCAGTCTGTGAAAAAAAGTGTTGCCAACAGAGAGAGGGGGAGTTAAGGTGACCAATCACATGCTTTATTTTTCTAAGAGTGCTTTGCAAAAACCCTGCTAATGCATCAAGTTATGAAAAATACCTGGCACCAGGCATGTCTCAAATATGAGCCACCCTCAGTCTTTTGGAGAAGGGCTGGGTAAAAATGTGAATATTTAAATAAAAATATTTTAAGCTACACATGAGAAAAAGGATTGTTTTTTATTTAGTTCTTTAGGGTCTAGACATAAGCAGAAGATTCTCTCTTTTTGCTTGACAGTAAGCAAACCGTGTTCCTACTCAGCTGGTTCTTCTATTGTCTCTATAATTACCTATGCAATAAGAAGCCTGTCTAGCCTTTTTATCTTTGGGAACATTCCTAATGTCAAGAATTGTGAGATGATTGGGCTCTTGCAGCTCGACTCATTACTCCATTGACAGTTTTCCTATTTCCTGGAAGACATCTTTGAACTCATCCTCAGAGGGCTAGGAAATTAAGCCAATTAATGGGTACGTCCCCTTGAGGAGATCAAAGGTCTGACACATTTTTAACTCAATAATGGATAACTCTTCCTTGGTGCTATTGTAAATGTTTAATCTTTTCCAGTTTGTTACTTACCTTTACATCTTAGTTCACAGACTTCCGTAGTGAGGATAAGCTCACCAGTGTTAAACAAATGTGATGCCAGCTTCTGTGATACTAGCTCTGAAAGAAAAGCTTCATGCAGCTGAAAGTAAATGACTTGAGTAGTAGTACCCACCTTAATTTTAAAAATATTCCTTTTGGAAGTACAGGGGAAATTGGGCCATCACCCTGGAAGCACTTAGCTCTGCACACTTTACTGCACCTACAGAGACCTGGGAGAGAATTCTGGATTTTCTCTTTTGTCATCCTACAGTGCCAGACTAATGCCCAACTTCAGTGAGCATCTGTATGGGGAGGAGGAGATGTTAATGGTTCCAGTATCTTCTATGCACATTATTACAACCTCATTAACATATTTGGGTTTTTCAGCAAAGCTCGGAGAGCCTCATTGGGTTTGACCTAGAACGACTGAGGTTCATATAGAGCTAAATCTTGCCCCATCCGACCTCTACCCATCCCTGGTAAAGGTACCCTGGGCACCACTGAGAAGCAGAAGCTCAGCAGTGAAGGGGTTACTGGAAAGAGGCTGTGATGAGGAGGAGAGGGTTAGCGGAAAGAAAATAGCCTGATGCTCTTCCCAGCTTGTTTGATGGAGATGCGACCTGGCAGCATTGAAAAGCTTCAAGATTAATGGAGAAAAGGCGGAATCTGACAGCTTTTCCGCTGGTTTCACTCCTCCTGGGTGGGCCGATTGGTCTTGAATGTCACTCGCTACTTAATCTTGTGTATCTGAAACAGACTGACGTGTTTGGGGAGCCCTGCTTGCTCTGTATAGACATCAATTGGAAAGGCAGATAAAAGGAAACTGCATTGAATTACTCTCTTACGCCTTTTATAGAGCACTTTCTGACTACAAAATAATTAGTGGCCTCATCCAACGAAACCATCACACTTAGGATGCTCCTTAAATACCAAAAGTGATGAGGAGTAAGTATGCATGTTTACCCCCTTCTAGGAGCTTTGCAGAGTTGCCACTAAATCTATATATTTGAATGGAAACGTTTCCAGATATTCTCTAGTTATTTAGACTCTTTCTGCAAAATTATATACTAAATCTTGAGCTTTTATGCATACAAAAATAGAAAAAGAAAAAAAATTAGATCCAGGAGTTTCACTCTATCAGGTAGCTAACTATGTGCTACTTTTTACAGAGCACATACCTCTTTCATGCACAAAGCAAGCATGAATGTGTGCTGCCTTTCCCCATATGTTAATTATGTAAGTGACATATGTAATCGGATATTTACTCATTTGCAAGGAATTGGAGAGTAACTGAACTGAAATACATACACACACACACACACACACACACACACACACACACATTATAGCATATGGTGATGGTATGAGATCAAAAGCAGCCCCTTTGGATCACTGAGTCAGATTTACACAGCCGTGACAGTAGAATCTGAGATCTCTATTGATAATAGGGGAGAGAATCCAGATTTACACTCAGAGCAGAATCAGAGGATTGTGCTTTTGGGACTATTACCTAAGTGGTCTGGCTGGTAAAGCTAATTGCTTACAATCAGTGCTTTAAAAAACCAAACCTCTGATAGTGTTTGCTTTACAGGCTAATTCATGAGCTAGTTTATATTTAAAAACTTCACTCAGAAGCAACAAAATATTTTGAAGTGAATGTATTGGAGGATAGGGCTAAAGAGACTGCCTAAGCCCTGTGCACAGTTATATCGACTGGAGAGTGTTCTCTTCTTGTTTAAATAAGTAACCAAAAATCAAGGTGAAACTTTTTAGAACAGTCTCAGAGCTTTAAGACTTCACTGTAATGTCTACCAATGGAGTCTGATGCTTAAATTAACAATGTGATACCATAATTGGAATGGAATGTATAATTGAAGGTGTAATCTGTGTTAGTTTTTCTTTTATATAAAATTCAGTATACAATAAAGTACATGGCTCTGTGCTGACCAGCTCTGTGCTTTCCCTCTTAGGGATAAGTGGCTGTTTATAGGAGAAAATGTATTTATTTATTTTATTTTAAAAATAAAAACATTAACTTGTAATGCCGGCATGTCTAATGTTTGTTTCATCATGCTCATTCTTGTATCCTTCTGGTGAAGGCAACAGAGATGTCTGTTTAAATAAAGCTGCAAGCCAGCATTTAGCTGGCCAGGAGACTAGCTGGTCATTTTAAAATAGTAAGATGGCTGGGAATCCCTTTTATTTTGAAAAAGTGTTATTAGAGCTTTTGAAAAAGTGTTAACACTTTTCATAATAATGTGTTGTCATTCAATACATAAGATCCCCTGTCATAATGAGATGAAACATCAAACTATCCTGCAGGGTCGTAGGTGATTAGGTTTTGTGTTTTGCTTTTCTCTGCTTGAATTGTTAGGTTAGTGTTTGTGGATGTGTACTTATTAATATAGCACAGATATCCCAACAAATGTGTGTGTTAAAAACAGCAACACACCTTTACACCAGCAGATAATTCTCTAACTTGATAGGAGAATATATTTCCCACTTCATGTCTTAGACTTTTCACAGTCTTTATCCCCACTTGGTTGTCCTTCCATTACCCATATTGCTGTGGCACTCAGTAAAGGATAAGGCTACAGATAGGAAACATCTTTATCAAACTGTGTACTTAATACATAATGGCTTCAAGTAAGAAGTGAAGAGAACTAGGACAAGAGAGGCCATTGCTACTTTTCGCATTATAAATGTGTTCTATCAGCTTTTAATGAGATGATGAAAAATCTTGGTACATGCTGCTTCCATTAGAAGCAGGGCATTCGCTGAGCTTTGCACAACGTGGAAACCTACTGGCTTTCCCACTGTGTTGGCCATTTTCTGTTACTTCTCACAAGTTGAATGGGGCTGCTATGGGCCGGTCCCAAGTCCTGTCCACGCACCCAAGGGCTGTGGAGATGAAAACGTGTTGGCTAAGCGCTGGGGAAGTGCTAGAAATTGCCATAAAAGTGCTGTAAAACTGCTGTAAAACTCTTGTAAAATGCCTGGCAAGTGGCAAGTGACAAAAAAGTCCCGGAAAGTGACTAAAAAATAACAGAAATGCAGAAACTGACAAAGTACTGACAGACACTCGCAAGCACTCCTGAAAGGTCTTTTCCCCTTTGGAACAGGAACACTTGCTCTCATCTCAGCCCCAAAGTACAGTTTTGCCACTGAGGGCTATGGGGTGGTGTCCCTTTGAGTACTCTGGACCCTATTGCCCCTGATATTCTGATCACTGCTGTTGCTGCTGCAAGAACTCCCCCAGCACGATTAGCGCATATGCAGTCTGTCCTGAACTCCCCAGCCTTTGTTGCTGTGGCCTGCATTACAATAATGAGAGCAGGCACATGTGCAGAAGGCTGCTCTCTGTGCCTGCTTTAATGGTGAAGCAGACAGCAGGGGCACCAGCAGGAGCGGAAAGAGACGCCTCCCCTGGACTACACTGTGCAGGGGCAGCTGGTGGGGCTCTAGGAATTTTGCCCCCAGCATGACGCCACAATTCAGAACAGGGGAGGGGCTAGAGGTGAGGGTGAGGGGTCTCCTGGTAGTCCCCTATGGATCCCCCCAGCCAACAACCTGGCTGATAGCCTGGCTAGAGGGGCGATGGAGTTGGTGTCCCCAGCCAATTGCAGTAGAGAAGAGCAGCAGGAGGGGCTGGAGCCATACCTCCCATCTTCCTGCCTCCCCCAGAGTCCAGCTGAGTCGGGCTGACAAAAATGGCTGTCAGAGCTCCGACTAGGTGATATTTCTTTATTTCAGGAATTTTTATCCTGCATCCATCCTGCCTCAGGCAGCTCAGGCATAGCCTCCCTTCCTTTTCACCTCCCCATGATTTGGCTCCCCCCTTTCATTTGGGCTCCTTCACTTTTTCCCTCCTCCCCTTTCTTCTTTATTGCTCCACTCTTGTTTGAACACCTCCCCTCTTTCTCCTTCTTCTTCCCTCATTCCATTTGGGCTCCCCCGCCATTTCCTTGGTTTGGCCACCTTCTCCTGGTGATGTGTGCCCTTGAGGGGGTGCGCTCAGGAATGGGAAGGTCCAGATCATGGCTCTGTGCCATGGATCTGTCCCCTATATCACTGCCCCCTTATCCTGAGTTCACTCTTTTATTGAGGCTCATGGCTTGTTTTTATTTTGGTCACTTTCCATTTTCTGGATCTGACCCCCGGATAAGGGGCCAGACCCACAATCTGGATGCTTCTCTTCCTGAGCACAGCCCTTAAGCAACCCTGCCCCTAACTTTTGTGCCAGGAGTGGAGAACCTTTTCCCTCCCAGGAGCCACTTTGAAAATTAGTACAAGCTCTGAGGGCACTTTCCCATGACAAAATGTGCCCAATTTGCCTCCAGGAAAAGCCCCAGGAGGGAAATCAGGTACGGGGTTCGTCACATGGGAAAGCTAATCCATGCGGCTTTGCTGGTAATCCTGCGGGGAAAGCAGAGACGGTAAATCCAACTCTGCACCTGCGGTGTAGACGTTAGGGGTGGGGGTGTTTTATAGCAATAACAAGGAACTGGGTGAAATGATAGGAATGCTCCCCATGGTCTCTTTCTCACTCCTTCCAATCACTTACCATTTCACCCAGAACCTTGTCATTCGGCCTGCTTGCCATGGCATTCCTCCACTCCTGGGTGGCCCCGTTTCCTGGTGGCCCCGCCCCCTTTCCCACTAACCTAAAAGTCCCTCAGCTGCCACTGTATTGAACTGACAGTTTGCAAGGGGGAAGGTAGTCCAAGCTGGTATTGGACTTGAACCATTTAACAACATTTGCATACATTACTCCAAAGTCATAACAGGCTTCTGCAGCAGGTCAAATCTTTACAAAACTTCAAGGAGACTTGATTGTGCAAGTGAATTGAAAACATGTCTAATTGTTTACATGCTTGGGGCTGAAGTTCTGCTTTACAAGCTTTTGATTGTTTCATTTCTGTAAGCGCAAATCTTGCTGAAATCAATATAGTGTGTATGTGTATATATAATATAAAAATTTACCTACCTATCATCAAGGTCTTCAGTGAAATCCTGTTCTCATTGAAACCAATGAAGATTTTGGCATTGACTTTGACGGAGCCAGGATTTCACCCTTGGGGCACAATCCCTTCCCCCCCCCACCCCACATTGAAGTCAAATTCCAATTGACTGATTCAGATCCTTGTTCCCCGTAATTTTTTTTTTTTTTTAAATCACACTGAAAGAAGGCCAATCCTCTACCTACCTTAAGACATATTCCCCAAACAAATATTTGGGGCCGGGAAGAAATTTTCCCCCTGGGCAGACTGGCAGTTGACTGAGGGTTTTTCGCCTTCCCCTGCAGCATGGGTGTAACTCACCTACTTGGGACATCTGGATCCTTTTTCTAAAATTATTTCCTGTTGTTTCAGGTATCGGTGTGCTCTGGTTGGTCCCAGTGTCTCTACTTGTAGCTACTGGTGGGATTTCTCTGTGCAGATGGTTGGGGTGTGGCAGGTCCTGCAGGGGTGCAGGGGGCTGGACTAGATGACACTTGTCGTCCCTTCCAGCCTTGTGACTCTTGACTATGATGACCAAGATTCTAGTTATTGGATATCCATGCATAGACATTATGGTAACAGACGAAGCAAATCGATCTTAGAAAGATTGGATTAGACTTTTCTATTAGGTCATAATATTGACTGGAGTAGGGGACTTCATCTTGTGTGGGATACTAATGCAATAGGCTGCATTATATTGGGACCATTATACTTTTGTAGCCTCCTGCAGGACACTTTAAAATAATGGATCATCTGCACAATAAACTGTAATGTCTCCTTTGAGTCACAGTAACTTCTACATCAGTGGAAATAATGCTGTCCAGGTGCATTATTTACACTTACTGGTACAGTCCTTATAAAATGTTTGACAAGAAATAGAGTTCATTCACATCATCTACCCTCTATAAAGATGTTCTCTTTCCACCCTTACCTGTAAGTTTCTCCCAGGAAATAAAAGAATGTTTTTATTCCATATGAAAGAGTTATTACCATACAAACTTTGTTCTAAACAAAGCTTATAGAAGACACCCACCCCAAAAAAAAACCCACTGCCCACTTCAACATCTGGCCAGGTTCACATGAACTACTAAATCTGTTAATTAGTCCTTAGCTCGCTTGTACCTCAGTCTCATTCACGCATCAAGCAATAGTATTCAGAAGTAGGAAGTGATGTACTCCAGAAAAATCAGGAGGAGATAATCCCCTTTGTAATGTGAACCCTTTCTGTGTTTGGGCAGCAGCCTGGGATTGCTTTCTAAACCAAAGTACTTTAATTGTCAAACACTGTATAAAAAACAAAGCCTCTCTCCTGTTGAGAACTTGATGGAATTCATCCCAGAATGCTTTATGTGCAAGGCATGAAGGAATGGGTGTCAATCATACATCAGTTTAGTTTTGTAACTTGCTTCAGTACCAAAATTGAATGAATTACTCGGGTTTGAGTATGTGTGAACATGGCCCAAGATTGTGATTTATCTGGCTGTTTGTTCTAGCTGCTAGCACAGACACAGGAACCAATTCTCTAGGGGCGTCACCTCCCGTGCTTTGAACAGGAGAGTCCCATTGGTCCAATCTTAGACAGCACAGGAGCTGGGACACCACTGCCAGTGTGTACAGAGACATGCACACTGTGTGTGTCTGTGTCACGCGCACACTTACATTATTGCAAACAGTCTCCCTTACACACATTGTGTGAGAGAGAGCAGTCTTCCTATAAAGTAGCTGCTGCTATTTAAGAGAATTTCAGCTTTATGTTAGAAACCTTTTACAAACATAAGAATTCCCTCTCCAGCCTCTGCCCAGTTCACCAAAATGGGTGATACACCATATATTCATACTTCGGAGACACAGTCTGCTTCATTATGAATGAACAAGTGCAACTTAGGCCGCTTTTATACGAGGCGCTGAAAAGCGCCTTCTGAGTCCCACGTTGAGAGAAAAGTCGCACGGGGAGCACATCACTTCCGGCAGCGCGGGGAGCATGTAAACACTCCCCGTGCGGCTTTTCTTTCAACGCAGGACTCAGGAGGCGCTTTTCAGCGCCTCGTATAAAAGCGGCCTTGTTGAGCCCATTACTACCTCATGAAGGGTTAAAGCTTAGCTGAGAGAGCCAGCTGGACAAGTTAAGTAGTTCCTCTAATGTAGGGCATCTTTCAATGTAACTTTAACGAATCTCAAACTGTTCAGATACTGTCATGACACTGGTTGCGCCCCGTGTTCGAATGTGCCCCATCGTTAGACATGCACAGTATGCAGCTAAATACAGAGGCAGCGGATGTGCCCGTCCCTACCTTTCCTCAGAACGCAGGCACAGCATCTGAAGGATGGGATTTCTAAGCAGCTGTGAAAGCACTTTCTTCTGTGCTTTGTCTTGTGGAGTAGGTGCTAACATCCCTTGCAGAGGCTGTCACTTGGAGGGAAATGCAAACAGCATTGCAGTGGGATGTAATTTTAGGAGTGCTTTCATAGTAAACAAATGAAAAACTGAGCTTACAACTCCTTTTCAACTGGTACCTTTATTTATGTTGTTCCGTTTGAGGGAAATAATGCCTGTGCTTTAAACAATGGGGATAGAGATGGGTAGAAAGGAGATGCCCAGAATAGACCCGAGTCCCCTCCAGAAAACACTCTAGTGATCCGATAACTGGAAGTTGATGCAAACACATCACTCAGTATCTTTAAACATAACACTCCCAACGTGTTTGTGAAGGACACATGAACTGGCATTGCAATTCAGTTGTGTTCAATGATCCTGTGTTTACCGGGTGCCCAACACATGGCAAAAAAGATGTTCAAATCATTCTGCTGCTTACAAACAACAGAAAATACATGCTGCGGCACTTGACACCCAACTGATGTTACATTTAAAGATGCCTATGGTTTACTTCCCCGTCCTGATCCCCTGCTACCTAACAGGAGGTTTCTTCTAGACCAGAGGTGGGCAAAGTCTCCTAATCCTGAGAGCCGAATCCATTTACCACAATGGGGCTAAAGAGCCACAGTTTTTCCACTTCTGTTCTAGGAAGAGAGAGAGGCAGCTTCCCCTTAAGGGAGACAAAGGGTCTTTTTAGACTAGGGTTGGGAATTCAGATACGGATTCAATTGGTAACTGCACAGAACGGGCCGTTACGGATTAATCCAAACTGAACCAAGCCCGGAACTGAACCGAATTTTGGTCTAGTTCTTTATATACATTTTGAAAAGGCAGCTGTCCTGTGCATGTGAAGACTGGCTGCCCTTTTCCACAATAGCGGCAATGCTTCTGCCGTAGTTTTGGAAAAGGGTGCGCGTGCACAGAATGAGCCAGCGGCCATTTTGCACGTGCACAATGATTTTTTAAAATATATTATTTTTATTTCTTAATAGATTTAAATGTGGATCCGTATACAAATATGTAATTACATCTGGAAAATTAGGGAAAGGAAAAAAAAGTGTGAATTTGCATCTGAAAGACCATGCTTATTTTGAGCCCTTCTGGAGCCTGAAGCTGCTCTGGGGTTCACCCCCACAGCCGCCAGATCCACCTTGGTCCACAACGGATAAGATAGGCAGTGTCCCTAGGCTGCAGTCTGCCTGTGCGGTGCCCTGCACCATAAGCGTTGTGTGTGTTCACCTGGTGCTCGCAACACCATGGTGCTGAATGGGGCAAATGCCGGCTGGGCATGGAGCTGCACCGGGGGTCCATCCAACAGACAGGCAGCAGCTCCACATTTGGCCGTTGCCTTGGGTTTGGCCGAACTGCTTGGCATGGCGTACCAGGATCTTCATTTCTGCTGCCATAGCTTGCTCTGAGTGAACATCTGGTAGGTGACCTTTAGATGGACTGGTCAATCCATGGGTGACAGGGCACCTCCAAAGCTCCCATCCAGTGTTTATACCCAAAGACTCACCAGGGAGGCCAATCAAAAATAGGAATTTTCTCACAAGCTACGCAGACTTGGGGCCACATCTACGTGGAGTCCTAACCTGGGTTTGAGGCAAGAAGTCAAGGAGTGCCTAGGACGGAGGTGGGCAGATGGCAGCTCTTGCCAGAAGCAGTTGCTTGTAGCCATGTCCACGTGTGTCCATGTGGCTGAGCCACCATTTCAGCTGCTGGCGCCTCACAGAAGCTGTGGGAGCCAAAGGAGCAGGCACTGTGCCACTCCACCAGACTCCCTGGGAGCCAGAACTTTGATGTGGAGGGGCGGAGATATTGGTGCTGCCTCATCCTTGGGATCAGGGAAGCCGCGATCAATGTAATGCATCTTGTGACTCGGCAATATAAAAACTTTGGTATGCGGCTATTCGGCATGGGAACTTAACCCAGGAGGACTAAAGAGATGAATCTATTGGGGGGGGGGAATGTAGGGGGCAGGGGAATACTTTGCTCTACGTCTTGTAGTTGTCATTGTGTGGGGATCACAATAGCCAAACACAGGAGGTGGCTCCTCAGCAGCCCAACTGCCACATCTCTGATCTGATTCCATACCCTCTAACATGTCACCAATGAAAATGGTACACTTGCCCCCTCCCCAAATAAGCACTCTCACACTCTCCCATTCACATGCACACACTCCATTAATGACTGCTATTTATATACACAGGGGTGGAGGACCTTTTCCTTCCTGGGGGCCACTGTGAAAATCTCAGTACTGTATCCGCTTTCCTAGTATCATTAGATGGTATGTAGCCCAGCCTTGGGATTTCAAAATGTCTCTTGCCACCTGCTAGTATTCAGACCTTGCGTTCCAAGTGAGCTGGGTGGTGGCCATTTTGAAATCCAAAGTCTAGGGATAGTAGCAGAGATGTGGTGGCTTCTGTTGCTATGGGGATCCTAGGGGGCTGAAATGAAGGAGGTGATTACCCCTTGTTCCCCACACAGTGGAGGAGTCCCTCACTAAAGCCCTGAAAAATCTAAAACCGAGGTGCTTGAGAGAATATGTTTGTGTCCCACCACAGCTGTTATCTCCTGCATTCATCTTGTTTGCTTGTCTACTCCCTGGAAAATGTGCTTCCATTAGTTATTTGCCAAAGTCCATGATGAGCAAGTTTCAGGGCACAGTACAAGGCATATTTGTTTATACAGGCCTTTAATGAAATGTTGCATTAATAAGTGATAAGGCTTGATGTAATTTGGTTGTCTCTGTATTCAAATCCCACTGTAACATCTAAAATAGAGTTGTATGTCTCAGGCAGATGCAACAAGGCCCTGTATAGTATACTATTGATGCCTGCTTTCTATCTCTCTTTGTTTTATTCTTACAAACCTATGTACTCTCTCTTTTTTCCCCCCTTAGTAAACAAATTGCCTGCTTCCAAGAAAAAACCTGTTAATGCCAAAATGGTGGCCTATAATGGGTTTGTTGGCACAGACATTGATTGGTGCTGACAAGATATTAAATCCCTATTGCACATACCTGGTTTCTGGCTGCAGTTCTTGGAACAATACCAGGACTTGTGGAACGTGCTTTCTTTACTGTCTCTCCTCCCACAACCTTTTCCTCCACAGTTTGCCAGAGTTGCTACTGTCTGGAAAGAACAGAACATTGCTACCTCCAAAGTGTGAGACCCCTGCTCTACCCTGCACTCATTTTCCCCCATATAATTCATAGGGTTTTTCTGAAAGTTCCCTCCCTCTCACATGTCAAACCAAAGGGGCTAAAGCCCCAGCCATGCAAATACTTATAGATGCTTGATTTTATTCTTGCAGAGTTGCCAAATCAAAATGTCAAAACGTCTAATGTGAAGGGCTCGGCTGATTGTGCTTTTAGGAGGTAGGACCAAGACTGGAATGGGGTGTCTGACAGAGAGCATTCTCTCTCTTCTTCCATCCTTCCAGAATGGACCGTGCTTCCATTCTGCACGGTCCCAGGCCCAACACTGTCCCTGTTTGTTCACCCCTTCTCCACTCGATCCGAACTTATCTCTGTTTCTAGTCCACAAACTACTTCCCCTGTCCTTTCCTATTTTCTTCTCCTCCTTGTTCGAGCGTCTCTTTTCCCGACAGCCCCCTTTCCTGTTTTAGAGAGCTTGCAGGTGTGGGGAGTGGCAAATGTTTGGATTTTACACAGAAAAACAAGCATTTGGTGACGTCATTATCACCCTGGCCCAGACTGTCAAAACAAAACATGTGTTGAAGGAAATGTCTGCTTAAAAAGTGTGGTCTGGCTCTTTAGTGGCGGGTTCCAGCAGATTACATACCGTTTTAAGAGATTCTTAACACGTCTGGAGTTTTAATCTGGGGGTGTGAACTGCACATGCAAAAAAAATCTTTATTCCCCTAGCCCCCGTTTTTTGTTTTAAATAATGAAAGGCCAGTCATCCTTTATTGCTGAAGTTCCACAAAAATATGTTCTGTCTCTTGTAATTAATAAACAAGCCATTTTTTTAAAAAAAATCCACCATGCATTGACCTCTGGTCAAAAAGAGGGTTAAAAAAAACTTAAAATAAATATTTTGCATTAGAGCTTGTCAAACTACCATTGTGTACTTTTCACTCACTTTGTCAAAGAAACCTGTCTAATTTTATGCTTTTGTGTGTGACAGAGCTACTCGGAAAACATGAGGAGAGACCTAAGTCATCTGGTCCACAGCTGAAAAAATGCAGAATTGTTCTAGGATTTTATTTAGACTTAAGGTATGGTGGAGTAAGAACAGTCCAAAATGTTTGAGGGAAGGGGACACTCCCACCTCCTGACCCTCTTACCCTGCCAAAATAGCCATGGCTTTGCCCAAACCATTCAACCTCTAGGAAATGCCAGAGGGGAGCAGAGGACTGTTCTCTTGTCACACACATGAATGAATTTAACATGTCCTCTCCATCCCCCCTGTTTTTACACCTATTAAACCAAAGGGGCTAAAGCCTCAACCATTATAATACTTATAGATGCTTGATTTTTTTCTTGCACAGTTGCCAAATCAAAATGTACTTTATTTTTCTAAACAAGTCAGACACTAAAAATTATAGGGTTGGTTTTAAATCCCTGAGATTATAACAAATAATACATTTTGGAATTCATTTAACAGAACTGTAGGATGGGGAAAAAAACAAGGGTCATCTAACCAAGGCAGAAGGACCTTTCTTTGCAGTGGATATCCCAAAGGCTTAAGGCTTAAGAGCCAGAAGGCAGTCAAGTTCTTATGTTTCTCTCTGCCACTAGGAGGGCCAAACACTTTAAAAACAAATAAATTAATTAAATTAAAGCTTAAATTTTTACTACTGTTACAAGAGTGGAGATTTAAAAGGGTTTCCAAAACCATGAAGCTGCAACAAATTTGAATCATGAGTTGAACCCTGCTCCTCTGTGTACTCCCATTGAAAGCAGTGGAAGAACTCTCAGTAAAGTCACTGCATGTATGTTTGCAAGATCAAGGCAGAAGGTGCCCATTTCAGTAGTATCTGGGTGTCACTTCATCCTTTGTAAGTATTTAGCCTCACAATTCCCCCCCCCCTCCTCCCACCCGTGGGGTATCACTCCTCTTGTCTTACTGATGAGTGACTCAAGTACTATTGACTAGTCTCAAGTCACATGGGAAATAAGGATTTTAACCTGGCTCCTAGATTATTCAGACTTTCTTCCTCTCCTGTATAGCAAGACATTTCCCAGTAGTCTATTTTGCAGCCTTCTCAGGAGCCATTTTCTGATTCTCAGCCTATTTTTACATTCAGCAGGAGCGTGCCTGCATCAGTCTTTGCCCTGGCAGGCGCATGGCCATGGACTCAGGTTGTCATATCTGTAAGGTAGACAGTCTTCCACATATTGACTGCGCTGAGTCCTTGTCATTATTAATTATTATTATTATTATTATTATTATAAACATTTATATAGCGCCAGTCGTGTGGCCTGGTGCTGTACAGAACATAGAATTAGACGCGGTCCCTGCCTGTGGCTTACAATCTAAAAGACAAAAAAAGGGGGGGGGGAGACAGGGAGAGGGTACA
>QEPC01012145.1:1194576-1217160 GCA_003113815.1 Sphenodon punctatus
GCTTTTTGAGGATGGGGGAGACAGTGGCATGCTTGAAGGCAGAGGGGAAGGAGCCTGTGGAAAGGGAGAGATTGATGACATGTAGAAGAGGGGGAGCGACAGTGGGAGCAACAGAGGTCTTCAGCCTCTTTTAATTATGCTGCCAAGAGTTATATGAATCCCCCACCCCCTATTCACACATTTGGGGTTGCTTTCAACTGCCACCATTTAAAGTAGTGCAGTCAGCAGGAAGCACCACATAAGTCCCCATCGATTTATTTGTGACATATTTCTGCTGCATGAACACTTCCAGTATGTACTTGTAGTAAATCCATGGTGACCTGTAGAAAAGGAATACGAGACTCTGATTCTGCCTTTTTTTGGTCAGACTTGGATTCGGCCACTGTCATACTACTACTACTACTTATTTCTAAAGCGCTACTAGTCATAACCTCCAGGCTAGATTCTGGCAATGCGCTCTATGTGGGGCTTCCCTTGATGACTGGTTCCCTCGATGAAGCTATGGTTCCCTTGATGAAGCTATGGTTGGTGCAGACTGCGGTGGCTCACCTTCTGTCAGGGATGGATCACCAGGAGCACATTACACCAGTACTCCTGAGTCTGCACTGGCTGCCAGTAGCTTTCCAGGCACAATTCAAGGTGCTGGTCTTGACCTATAAACCCTAAACAGTCTGTGCCGCAGGTATCTTAAAGATTGCCTCTTCCCTTATATTCTGTCATGGCGTCTGAAGTCCACCAAGGGCACCCTCATGCAAGTACCAACTTAAGGTTTGTAAAACAAGGGCAGGCAAAGAGGCGTTCTCAGTGGCTGCTCCACAATTATGGAAGACCCATTTGCGGTCCTATGTTGAGGCTGTGAGGACAGCAAAGAAGGAATTCTTTGCTGCCCTCATAGCGTCTGCAAAGTCGCGTCCAGCGGAGTTGTTCCGGGTGGTGCGGGGGCTGGTCAGTCCGGCCTCCCTCCGCCTGGACGGGGACTTGTTCCAGGCCCGCTGTGAGGAGTTTGCTACCTACTTTGCAGACAAGATCGCTCCGATCCAGAGTAACTTCGACACCAGGTTGGATGCAGTAGAAGAGGAGCGTGAGGTTATGGAGGCACTGTCTGGTCGATCTTTCTGGGAGGAGTTTCAGGAAGTGATGCCAGCCGATGTGGTGGATGTCTTGGGGTCTGTTCGAGCCACAAGTTGTGAATTAGATCGGTGCCTGTCCTGGTTGGTAAAAGCTTCCTGGGAGACATTGGAGTCAGTTCTGGCGAGGGTGGTCAACACGTCCCTTTGGCAGGGGAGGTTGTCGGCCAATCTCAAGGATGCTGTGGTGCGCCCCCTGCTGAAGAAGCCTTCGCTGGATGTGGACGCACTCGCCAGTTACTGTCCTGTCTCTAATCTTCCCTTTTTAGGGCGGTGGCTCTGCAGCTCCAGGTACATCTGGACCGTATTGGTTTCCTTGACCCTTTTCAATCTGGGTTCCACCCTGGCTATGGCACTGAGACGGCGATGGTGGCCTTGGTGGACGATCTCTGCCGGGAGATGGATACAGGATGTTCTACATTCTTGATCCTGCTAGATCTCTTGGCCGCTTTTGATACCATGGACCATGGGCTGCTGCTGAGACGGCTGAGAGACCTGGGGGGTCTGGATGGGACCGTCCTTGGGTGGTTCCACTCATTCCTCTCGGGGAGAAGCCAGCGGGTGATACTGGGGGCTGAAACATCTAGCCCCCGGGCCTTGACCCACAGTGTTCCTCAGGGTTCGATTCTGTCTCTGCTTTTATTTAATGTATATATGCAGCCCCTGGGGGAGATCGTGAGAGGGTTCAGGGTGCGTTGTCACCAATATGCTGATGATACTCAGCTGTACCTCTTGTTTTTGACCGACCCAGGTCCCGCTGTCTCATTGCTTTTCCAATGTTTGGAGGCTGTGGCGGATTGGATGTGGCAGAGCAGACTGAAGCTCAATCCTGATAAGACAGAGGTGATGGTGGTGGGTAGGGTGGGGGAGATTCCAACCCCTCTGCTGCGGGGGGGGGGGGTGTCTGCCCTCCCATAGCCCAGCAGGTTCGGAATCTGGGGGTGATGTTGGATCCGGGCCTCCATCTGGATCAGCAGGTGGAGGCAGTGGTTAAAGTCACCTTCCGCCAGCTGTATCTGGTGCGGAGGCTGCACCCATACATCTCCGGGCCCGACCTGGCCACTCTTATTCATGCCTTCATCACCTCGATGCTAGACTACTGCAATGCGCTCAACGTGGGGTTTCCCTTGGCTCTGATTCGGAGGCTGCAGCTGGTGCAGAATGCAGCGGTCCATCTCCTTATGGGGACGAGGTGACAGGAGCATATAACACCTGTGCTCCGCACTCTGCACTGGCTGCCTATAGCGTACCGAGCCAGATTCAATGTGTTGGTGTTGGTTTATAAAGCCCTATACGGTCTGGGCCCCTCGTACCTTGGGGACCACCTCGCCTTCCGTGTCCCAGGGTGGCCCCTGCAGTCTGCCGGGGGCACCTTCCTGGAGGTCCCCCGTGTTAAACGGGGGCCCACAATGGAGAGGACGTTCTCTGTGGCCAGGCCGCAGCTTTGGAACTCCCTCTCGGAGGAAGCTCGCCTGGCCCCGGGTCTGATGGCTTTTCGCCGAGCCTGTAAGACCCGGCTGTTCGCCCAGGCCTTCGGAGGGTAGGGTGGGAGGGTAGGGTAGGGAGGGGGAATGTTTGGGGGGGGGAGTTTTAAATTATTTATATTGTGGTTTTATGTATTTTATTATTGTTTGAGTTGTTGTGAGCCGCCCCGAGATGCCATAGGCATGAGGAGGCGGCCAATAAATGTAAATAAATAAATAAATAAGTCCCTCTCCTTGGGGGTCCGCTTAAGCCTGAGCCTGCTCATCTTTTGGCAGAGATGTAAGACCTTCTTGTTTGGCTAGAAGACCTTGTTTGTTCTTGGTGGGCTGGATAGGTTTGGGCGGAGGGGTTAGGGAGAGGGTTAGAGGGTGGGAGGTGTTAGGGGTTTTAAACTGTTTTTATGTGTTCATATATGTTCCTGTTTTGATTTCATATATGTCCCTATTTATATCTTTGTAAGCCACCCTGAACCTTTGTGGGAAGGGAGGAATAATAAATAAACAAATAATACATTCACATCGCACACAAAGGCCTTTTTCTGGCCAACCATTTGGCAAGTGCAGATAGGGGATTTACAAGGTTGGAGGGTTTTTACAGGGTTGGAGTGGTTTTTTTGTGTGTAGATTTGTATATATTTTTGAGTCTTTTAATATGGTTCTATACTCTGCCCTTCCCATAAGGTGTAGGATGGTTTACAGAATAAGTTTAAATAAATAAATTCATAGTAGTTACTGCCTGGTGCTTCATCAGCAGGGTGGAATTGGGTGGAAATACCTTTTATCCCTCTACTTCACAATGGTTGCTTTAGTAGAGCTTTCCATGTTTAATTCTCCTAGTCTTCTAATGCTTGTGTTTATGCAGAAATTTGTGGAAAGTTTGGGCAGAATTTTAATCTTTTTTTCTTTTTCTTACCCCAACCCCAAATCACATTACAATCTAAGAATCAACTGGAGCCTAAAGCCTTTACACTTTTTGTCTTTTGCAGACAATAGCTCAGCAGAATGGCTGGGAGACGCTGCACAGGGTGCACAAAGCAGGTATTGAGAGTGCCTCGCTCAATCTGTCTCTCTGAAGTTCTTGGGCACATGTTATCATGAAACTGCTGCCTCAGTATTACCCCTAGGTAGCTGGGTTTCTCTTGCTTTCAGTTTCATGCTGTTCAGACAACACATACAACTTCTAGAACACCACTCTTTTTGAGGGTACTCTAGCCTGAGGCAAAGAGCTGCTTACTGGGTTGGGAGGGAGTGCTTCGCTCCAGAGAAGTGAAGTCCCCACAATATTAGATCAGGCTGAGGTGATAAAATATACTGGGATGTATTTGCCTGCATGCCATTTGTTTCTGTCTGACCACCAATGCGAGATTGCAGCTGGCTGCTTTCCTTAGATTTTCTCTGCTTGCTCTGCCAGCAACAAGAATCAGGACTTCGGTTCAACTCAACCAAGGAACCAAGAGAGAGGAGACAATTATGGAACTCCCTTGCCTGCTCAGCTTCTGAAGGCAATGTAAAACCTTTCTGACTGGGAGTAGGATTTGGGGGTTTTACTTGATTTTACTCAGTTTTATTTATGTATTTTAAATATGTTAGAGGATTAGTGGATTTTATTTGGTTTTATGATTATCTGAGTATTTTTGAATATTTTTGTGTGTCTTGTAACCTGCCCTGACTCTAAAGGGAAGGGTGGGATAAAAAATGTTAATGAAGGAATGAATGAATAGAAGACTCAGGGGATGGGGGACATCATTTTGAGGACAAAAGAAAAGGGAAACCCATACTGGGGGTCAAGATGACAAAGGGAAAGTTCCATTTATCTTCTGCTAGTCTTGGTGTATAAAAGATGTCACCAAATTAAAACAGGAAGGGAACTGGCTGACTGGGAAACAAAGGTTTGTCTCCAAGAAAGATGCATAGGATCCTGTTCCATTCCATTTAGTATGGCAATCTGCCTTTTGGAACTGTTTGTAGAAAAGAATCACAAAACTTGGATGCCTCCACAAGCTACCTGGTACTAACTTGATTCTGGGAACTGAAGTGTTGGTTTTATATCTTCTATCAATTTTGTTGTTATATCAGAGTCTGTTGCTTTTAGTATGCGTTCTGTGACCTTAGAAATAGATTTATATGAATTGTAGTAAAGCATCCAATGCTGACGCAAAGCTGCAAAACGATACATGGTGGAGAGACTGTGCAATTTCTTAAATCTGGTATGAGAGCTGAATTCTCAGGCCATGCTGTTATTTAGTAAGGTATGCACCTCTATGTGGCAGATCTATGATATACCTCACACTGAAGTCATAAGACAAACACAAATCATGGAGTCTTGTCATTTCTTTTCTTACTTTAATAAAAAAAATCAAAAAACTTAAGCAGATTTGTTGTTACAGAATTCTGGAGCACTGGGCTTTTTAAATAAATAAATTCCCAGAGATTCTCATATGAAGTAAATTTCTAGCTATTACAATTACAAAGGAAAGGACTTCAATGAGAGAGAAGTAAGAAGAGAAACCAACATTTTATTTAAATCACAGCCAGTCTTGTGATTTTAACTTTTAGCATTTAAGGTAGCAATACTGCAAACCCTTCAAGCAAAGCACATATATACCAAGGTCAAACACATTTACAATTCAAAATTACTTGAACAACTTACCAGTGTTTCCCCAACTTTTGATACCTGCAGCACACTTTTCTTTCTCTCTCTCTTTTGCATTTTAAACATTTATAATAAGGAATGGGAATTTTGGACTCAGATAGAACCAAATCCCCATGAAGTGATAGGACACAGCCAGAGTAGCTCAGAAGGGATAGGTACAATCCTTAAGCAAGGGGCCACACAGAGGACCCATCTCTCCTCCCCCTCTCTGTAACTGACCGTCCAAGATGCCTGTCCTTCTCTCTCACTCCCTCTCTCCCCATTCCCTCTCATCTGCTTCTCCCCCTACTTTCCCCCCCTCTTCTCCTGCCTCCCACTAAGCCCATCATCTCTCTCTACTGTCCCCCCACCACCTCTTGCCCTCTGCCCCAGTGCCCGTCTCCCGCCGATCCTGTTGCCCCCTTCCCCTAATCTTATCCCCATTCCCTGTCTCCCCCCTGATCAACTCCCATTCTCCTGCTCCCTCTGGAACTGTCGCTCTGCTAATAAAGCCCCCTATATTCATGATCTTTTCTTCTCTCGCTCCCTTCACCTTCTCGCTCTTACTGAAACCTGGATCTCCCCCACTGACTCTGTCACCCCTGCCACCCTCTCCTACGGAAGTCTCTCCTTTTCCCACCAGCCCCGCTATGAAGGTCGGGGTGGTGGCGTAGGCCTCCTCCTCACCTCTTCCTGCCAGTTTCAACCCCTCCCCCCTATCTATCCTTCCCCTCCTTTGAGGCTCACTCCGTATGCCTCTACTCCCCTCTCCACCTCCGTGTTGCTGTCATCTACCGCCCCACCGGCTTCCTCTCCTCCTTTCTCTCCAAGTTCGAGTCCTGGCTCACCCTATTCCTCTCTGATGACATCCCCACACTCATCCTTGGTGACTTCAGTATTCATGTTGATGCACCCTCCCAACCTTGCATTGCTTGCTTCCTCTCCTTAGCCGCGTCCTTTAATCTCCACCTCTGGACTAGCTCCCCCACCCACACTGATGGTCGATCTCGTATTCTCTAGGAACTGTTTTGTCTCCGATCTCTCCTTCGAACCCCATCCCATATCTGACCATTTCCTTGCCTCCTTCAACCTCTCCCACTGCTCCCCCTCTTCTTCCCCATCTCCCTTCCATGATCTGCAGGCCATTGTGCCCCAGGACTTTCTCTCCTCTTCTCCCCTCGGTCTTCTCCTCCTCCTCCCCCAATTTTGCCATTTCCACCTTCAACTCCTCTCTCGCCTCCACCCTCGACTCCCTTGCCCCCCTCTCCTCCCACCCGGCTTGCTCCCGTAACCCTCGCCCTTGGCTCACCCCCACCATTTGACATCTCTGCTCCTGCACATGGGCTGCTGAACACCTCTGGCGCAAATCCCACTACCATGCCGACTTCCTTCATGTCAAATTCTGCCTCTCATCGCTCAACTCTGCTATCTCTCTCACTAGACAGCAGTACTATGCCTCACACATTGAGTCCTGCTCCCGGGACCCTCTCCGCCTCTTCTCCACCTTCGACTCCCTTCTCAACCCCCCCATGTCCTACTCCTCCTCTCTTCTCTCTCTGCTCAGGATCTTGCTCTCTTTTTCACCTCTAAAATTGACAAGATATGGATATCACTTCCAAGTCCTCTCCCCCTACTACTCCCCCCCTCCTCCCCCCATCTCTCTCCTGTCCTCCTTTCCTTCCTCCTCCCTTGAGGAAATCTCCTCTCAGCTCTCCTCCTCCAACCCCTCCACTTGTCCCCTGGACCCCATTCCTTCCCACCTCCTGACCTCCATTCCCTCCACCATCTCCCCTCCTGCACATCATCAGCCTCTCCCCCTCTACCGGTTCCTTCCCCTCTGCCTTTAAACACGCCACTGTCTCCCCCATCCTCAAAAAGTCCACTCTGGATCCCTCTGAACCCTCTAATTACCGTCCTGTCTCGATCCTCCCTTTTGCTTCCATACTCCTTGAACGGGTTGTCTGCTCCCTTTGCCTCAACCTCCTCTCCGCCAACTCCTCCCTTCACCACCTCCAATCTGGCTTCTGCCCCCTTCACTCCACTGAAACCACTCTGGCTAAGATCACCAACTATCTTCTTGTGGTTAAATCCAACCACCTTTACTCTATTCTTGTCCTCCTTGATCTCACTGCTGCCTTTGACACTGTCGACCACTCGCTCCTGCTTGAATCACTCTACTCCCTTGGATTCCAGGACTCTGTCCTCAACTGGTTCTCCTCCTACCTTTCTGACCGCTCCTTCAATGTATCTCTTCCTAACTCCTCCCCATCCTCCTCCTTACCCCTCTCGGTCGGGGTTCCCCAAGGCTCTGTCCTTGGCCCTCTACTCTTCTCTATTTACACCCAATCTCTAGGCAAACTCATGCCTTCCACGGTTTCCAATACCACCTCTGTGCTGACGACACTCAACTCTATCTCTCCACTCCTTCCCTTTCCCCCTCTGTTCAAGCTCTTCTCACCAACTGTCTCTTCAGTATCTCCGCCTGGATGTCTCAGCGCCAACTCAAACTGAACATGGCGAAAACTGAACTTATCTTCTCTCCCAATCCTTCCTCTCTCTCTTCCCTGTCAATTACCATTGATGGGGTCTCCATCCTCCCTGTCCCCCAAGCCCGTAGCTTGGGCTTCATCTTCGACTCACATCTCACCTCACCAAATCCTGCCGCTTCTCCCTCCACAACATTGCCAAGATCTGCCTTTTTCTGTCTGTCTCTTTTGTCAAAACTCTCATCCATGCCCTAGTCATCTCACGCCTCGACTATTGTAACCTCCTCCTCGCTGGCCTTCCCTGCTCTCACCTTTCTTCCCTTATCTCTGTTCAAAACTCTGCTGCCAGGATCATCCACCTAGCCCGTCGCTTTGACCATGTGCAGCCTCTCCTCTCCTCTCTCCACTGGCTCCCTCTTCCTGAACGTATTCTGCACAAGCTCCTCGTCTTCACCTACAAAGCCCTTCACAACCTCGCTCCTCCCTACTTCTCTGCGCTGATTTCCCTCCGGAACCCTGCTTGAGCACTCTGCTCCTCTTCCATCCCCTCCCTCACCCTCCCACACCTCCCCTGCTCCCCCAACCGGCTTCGTCCCTTTTCCCACGCTGCCCCACACCCCTGGAGCTCCCTCCCTGCCCTCGTCCGCCTTGCCCCCACCCTCCACACCTTCAAGTCCCTCCTCAAAACCCATGTCTTCCGCTTTGCCCTTCCTAACTCCTGCTAATCATCCCCACCCAGGATTATCCCCCACCTGTTATCTGCAAACTCCCAATTTACTGTAACCAAGCCAAGAACGTGTACCTGAGCTCTCGCATCCTCATGATTGTTGCATCCCTTGTCTCTCCCTCTGTTCCCCCTTCCCTGTCTCCCCTCCCCCTGTCTTTAGATTGTAAGCTCTAGGGCAGAGACCGTGTCTATCTTATTCTTTGTAAAGTACCAGGTACATTGCTGGTGCTATATAAATGCTCATCACCACCACCACCACCACCACCACGAGGAGGAGGAGGAGGATTCGGTTCTATCTGAAAATTTGGATGCTTTTCAGTTTCATGTGATTCCTATCTTTTACATTGATTTTTTGATTTGGATCTTTAAAAACGGGTAATCAAAAGAAAGTTTCCCTTTTTCGTTTTGACTTGTAAGGCTTTAGGAGCCTTGGAACATAACACTGACTCAAACCATTCCGCTTCTGTAGCAATCAGTGGGGAAGCTGCACACTGTAGTACATGGGATGAGTAAAAGAATGAATCCTATTGTTTACTTTGAACCCGAGGGCTGCTGTTGTAATCCAGAGTCTGGTTCCAACTGCTGTTTCTCAAAGTCTTCCACTCCTTTTCTAAGACAAACACCATTCTAGACGGCAAGAAGCATTTTTGCTGCAAGATTTTGAGCAATATCTTTGTAACAAAAAATTACAGTACCTGAAAATTCATTTTCAGTGTTCTGAGTTGAAGGGATGTTCAGAAAGTTTATAATTCAGTTCCAGAATAACAGCCATTGATTACTAGTCTCAGCAAGGAGTTGCAAAACACAGCTGCAAAGTTACATGATTGCAAAGGCGGCAAAGTTTTGGCTGAGTTAATACATTGCGAAGTAGATATTGCACAAAGTAAATACAAAGGGTGTAAAATTATGTTTTGTTTAGAATGTAGATTACACAGCAGTTTTAGTCCAAATCTTAAGGATATGTGTAGAAATATTTGCTGCTATAGCAGCTGGTATAATGTCTGAATAAATCTGGAAGATATTTGTGCATTATAATTAAACGTTATTTGCCTCTGTCACTTTACGTTGTGCAAGTCGCCGATTCCCAAAGGGTGTGCTGAAACACGGTAGTATGCTGTGAGAGGGGTGGACGTGGGCCTCCAAAAAATATACTTTTTTTCTGGATTAAAATTGGTGGCACTCTGACATCCAAAATGGTGTGGAGTGGGCATGGGTTTATGGTTGTAATATTTAGGGGTGGGACTCCAGGGGAAATTTCAGAATTGGATTTTTCAGTTTTGGTTCTTTAGTAATTTTGGATCTCAATTCAGATTTGGATTTTTTTTGCATGCATTTTTTCCCCACTGAAGTCAATGGGAACAAATTGCAATGTTAAGAATATCCTAAAAGCCAGATTCCAGATTATTTACATCTTTACAAAAGTTTGTCAGAATGCCAGTGACAGCACACCTGTTAAGAGTAAGGCAAACTATTTTAATACATTCAGGCAACCTTAGTGCCAAACAACAACAACAAAAACCCGGCTGGTATTTGTCTGAAATCTTGTACTAACATTTTAGGGGGAGAAATTTTAACATCTTCCAAAACGTAGAAAATTCCCCTTAATGGTTTTGTCAAAACCTCTTCTCTCTACGGTCCTGGTGACTCCATCATTTGGATATTATCATCCATGCTTCCTGTCTTCTTTCCATTGTTGCCATCTTTACTTCTTGCTCGGTACTTGAATGCTTTGTTGATAAAATTGAGAATTTTCTTTAGTTTGATGCAATTTGCACTATTAATATGGATTCCCTAGCATTCATAAGCATCTCTAGTTACTAACGTGTTTATATATAGTTTGTGCTCCAAACCCTTTATGATCTTTGGGTGTTTTCACATGGGCAGGCCGGCTGTAGAGGTCTGTGACTAATGCGTGACTCTTTAACGGAGCACCCACAAACATGGACTGCGTGCAGAGCAAAACTAACAGGCAACTCCCAGGGTGGCTACTGCAGCTGCAGAGGCAGCTGCCACACATTCTGCCCACCCTGGAATAGCCCCAGAAACATGACACTCAGGCAGCCGTTCTCTCTCTCACCCCGCACCACCCACTACCCGTCCCCTGCCATGGTGAACAGTGTGGCAACCACGGAAACAAGAAGCCACAGCAGTCATTAACCCCTTCCTGCCCATGAGCCTGGGAAGGCTGTTCAGCCACTGCCTGTCTTGGACCAACCATGGATGCACATATTGGACAGGATGCTCACCAGCTATGCCCAGACTCAGGAACTGCAACACACCACTCATAGAATGCAGACAGCAGGGAGCAAATTGCAAACTTTATTGAGTGCTGATACCAAGAAGGGAAGGGAACGGTGGGAAAAATGCAGCAAAGTCAAAGCAAGCAGTCTGGCCAGGGCATGAGGCACCAGTGTCCATGACTGTGAGCCATGGGCAGCAAACAGCACACAGTTCCAGCGGGATCACGACTGCAGGAGTTCAGGGAACCCCTTCCACTCTGCACACGCCCCCCCTCTCTGGAACGCATTCCCCTGTTGCCCCTCACCAGCATCACCCCCAGCAGAAGAGTGGGTTGGGAACACATCCATGTGCACCTGGACCCCCTCCATATCTGGGGCAGCCCGCACCTCTATCAGGGCCACCAGCTCACCATCTGGGGGTACAGTCACCAGGAACTCTCAGCCATGCAGATCACAAAAGAGATCCAGCTCCGCCAGGTGGTCATGGCACTCCCTGGGGGGTCAGCAGGACACTGATGAGAAAAATTGGCAGGAAAGGGCCAGATCCCCTCAGACAGAATCCCAGTTCAGGTAGTGAAAAAAAAACAGATCAAGGATGGCCAGCATTTCAATCACACCCCACCCTCTCCTGTGGGCCCCGGGATCTGGAAGTTCAGCACAGTGACACAATATCTCCTTGACAGAGTAGGGGCCATGTACCTGCCTATTGGTCGGATTTATTTGTCTTGCCCCGTACAGTGCCCTCCGTGTTTCCCAACATGGCACCATGAGTGGTGGAGAGCGGGTGCTCTGTGACTCATGGGAGCATGCATCCAGCTTCACCACCTTCAGACAGGCGGGCTGATGTGGTGCTAACGGGTGCACGTTCAGCGTAATGTTGTGTGAAGTCACCTTTGATGCTTTCCTGGAGAGGGTGCAGAGGAGAGCAATAAAGATAAAGAACCAAGACGTCTAAATATTCTGGCTCCCAGTTTCACGGACGAAGGTTGGCACATAGAGTTATAGAGCTACAGTAGAACAGGGAGCATCTAGTCCAGCCCCCTACACCAACACAGGATTCACCAAACCCAAACTACCACCACAGAAAAATGTATCCAACAAGAAACAGAGGCTATTAAAAAATCTGCCAGAAGTAGAGACTGGGACCAGCCAGAGCACACTGATGCGTGAAATAACAAGGAACAATTTTATAAAAAGAGGCGAGGTTGAAGGGTTTTAACCAGTGAGCCAGTATGGTCTAGTGGATACGGTGCTGGACTTGGACCTGGGAAGCCAGGGTTTTAATCCTGCCCTAGCCATGAACTCACTGGCTGCCCTTAAGAACATATAAGTAGAGCCATACTGGGTCAGACTGATGGTTCATCAAGCCCAGCATCCTGTCTCCAACAGTGGTCAATCTCTGTCTCTTGGGAGAAGTACCCAACAGATCACAATGGGCAATCCATTCCCTGGTGTTCCAGCCCCCAACAGTAAAACGTTACTTCCCCAAAACCTTGGTTAATAGCCATTAATGGACCTATCCTCCAAGAACTTATCCAGTTTCTTTAAAACTAGCTACACTAGCGGCCTTGACCACCTCGAGCAAATTCTACAAGTTAATTGTGTGCTGAGTGAAAAAAATACTTTATTTGTTTTAAATATGCTGCCAGCCAATTTAGCAGTGTCCCCTTGTTCTAGTACTGTTGCGGAGGGTAAATAATCGCTCCCTATTTACGTGTTCCACACCAATCATGATTTTATAAACTTCTATCCTATCCCCTCTGTCATCTCTTCTCCAAGCTCAAGAGCACCAACCTATCAAGCCTCTCCTCATACGGGAGCAGTTCCATACTCCTAATCATATTTGTTGCCCTTCTCTGTACCTTTTCTACTTCTACTATGTCTTTTTTTGAGAGGGGGCGACCAGAACTGCACACAATAATCCAGGTGCAGTAATACCACAGAGTTATATAGAGGCATTAGAATATTTTCAGTTTTGTTCTCTAACCCTTTCCAAATGATTCCTAGCATTGTGTTTGCTTTTTTGGTTGCTGCCACATACTGAGCTGAGGATTTCAATGTATTGTCCACAATGATTCCAAGATCCTTTTCCTGAGTGGTAACTCCTAATTTAGAACTCAGCATTGGTTATTTTTCCCTATGTGCATCACTTTGTTTGCACTTGTCCACATTCAGTTTTATCTGCCATTTCTTGTGAGACTGGATGGCTGCTGAGTCATCCAGTCTCACAAGATTTATTTATTTATTTATTTAAAATTTATATCCCGCCCCTCCTGCCCTCAGGGCAGCGAACGACATTCAAAAAAAACAATATAAATGTTTTAAAAACAATTTAAAATTACAATATGTGGGGAACACACACACCCTTTGCCAAAAGCCTGACGGAACAGCCAGGTCTTACTTACACCCCAAAACAGCAGGAGAGTGGAAGCCAACCGAGCCTCCTCCGGGAGCAAATTCCACAGCACAGGGGTGGCCACAAAAAAAGATCTAACATCGGTGGCCACCCGCCTCGCCCAGGGAACCTCCAAAAAGGCTCCCACAGACAATCTCAAGGGTCGCACAGGCACATGGGGAGTGAGGCGGTCCCGCAGATAAGTAGGGCCCAGGCCGTGAAGGGCTTTAAAGGTTAAAAACAGCACCTTGAACCTGGCCCAGTACTTTATAGGCAGCCAGTGCAGAGCCCGGAGCACTGGTGTCATGTGCTCCCTGCGACCCACCCCTGTAAGGAGACGGGCCACAGCATTCTGCACCAGCTGCAGCCTCCGGGCCAACTTCTCGGGCAGCCCCATGTAGAGCGCATTGCAGTAATCCAACCTCGAGGTGATGAAGGCATGGATGACAGTGGCAAAGTCAGAGTCTGAGAGATACGGCCGAAGCCACCGGACAAGATGTAACTGCCAAAATGCACTCCCCGCCACGGGCACAACCTGAGATTCCAGGCTGAGCCGCGAATCGAGGAGCGCACCCAGACTCCGCACTTGAGAGACCATGGGAGGGCGAACCCCCCCAACAAGAGTAGATTCAACCACTCCCAGATCCCCCAAGCCCTCGCCCACCAACATCACCTCCGTCTTGTCAGGATACAATTGCAGATGGCTCGACCTCATCCAAGCCCCCACAGCTGACAGGCACTGGGAAAATAAGGAGACTGTATGGTCGATGGAAAAGGAGAGGGAGAGCTGAGTGTCATCAGCATACTGATGACACTGCATGCCCTGAAACTTCCTCATGATCTCCACTAACGGCTGCATATAGATGTTAAACAAGAGGGGAGAGGGGAGACAGAATGGCACCCTGCGGGACTCCACACATGAGGTCCCAGGGGGAAGACGTACACTCCCCCAAGACCACCCTGTGAGTTCTCCCAGCCAGGAATGAATGAAACCAGTCCAAGACCGTTCCGCCAATTCCGGCACGGTCTCGCAGGCGAGTCACCAACACCTCATGATCGACTGTGTCGAACGCAGCCGGAAGGTCTAGCAGGACCAGTAAGTTCTGATGACCCTGGTCCAATGCCAGATGGAGATCGTCAACCAAGGCCACCAATGCCGTCTCAGTACCGTATCGAGGCCGAAACCCAGACTGGGAAGGATCAAGGAAACCGGTGCGGTCCAGATGTTCCTGGAGCTGCCGTGCCACAGCCCGTTCAATAACCTTCTCTAAAAAGGGAAGGTTAGAGACCAGCCAATAACTGGCAGGAGCATCAGGATCAAGAGATGGTTTCTTGAGCAGGGGTCTAACCACAGCCTCCTTTAGGCAATCGGGCACCTGCCCTCCCGAAGGGAGGCACTAACCACCCCAGCCAGCAACGGCCGTAGCGTCTCCTGGCTAGCTTTCATCAGCCAGGACAGGCATGGATCTTGCTCACAAGTAGTGCACGAACAGATCCCAACAAGGACTCCACATCGGCAGGCGACACCATCTGAAACCAATCCCACAAAACAGGACAGGACGGGGCATCCATAGACCCAAGATGATCCTCTGCAATAACTGTGGTACTGAAATCGTGGCGGATGCGAGCGATCTGTGAAGATCCTTCTGCAATTCTTCACAGTCTGCTTGAGTTTTAGCTAACTGTGTCATTGACAAATCTGATCACCTCACTCTTTACTCCCTTCTCCAGATCATTAATACATATATTAAACACCACCAGTCCCAGTACAGATCCCTGGGCCACTCCACTAGTTACTTCTCTCCACTGTGAAAACTAGCCATTTAGTCCTACCCTTCGCTTCCTACCTTTTAAACAGTTGCCAAGTCATAATAGGACACTTCCTCTTATCCCATGACTCTTGAGGAAATTAAAGTCTCTCTCTCATGAGGGACCTTTCCAAATGCCTTCTGAAAGCCCAGATACACTATATCGACCAGCTCACCTTTATCCACATGCTTATTTACACCCTCAAAAATTCCAATAGATTAGTGAGGCATGACTTCCCTAATCCTAAATAAAAATAATAATAATATTTTTTATTTTTATATAGCACCCACCTGTCATGGCACTTGGACAAAAAAAATCTATGTTGGCTCTTCCCATTAAGCCGTGTTTATCTATATGCTTAGTAATTCTGTTCTTAACAACCATTTCTACCAGTTTTCCCGGCATTGGCATCAGTCTCTAGTTACCAGGATCACCTCTAGAGTCCTTTTTAAATATTGGTGTTACATTAGCTACCCTCTAATCCTCTGTTACAGTGGCAGATTTTAGTGATAGGTTACAAATTACCAATAGTAGATCTGCAACTTCATATTTGAGTTCCTTCAGAACTCTTGGTTGAACATCATCTGGTCCTGCTGATTTGGTACTATTTCAATTTGCTCTAGAACCTCTTCCAGAGTCACACTTATTTGTGACAGTTCTTCTGATTCTTTATCTACAAAGACTCAGTCCGGTGTAGATATCTCCCCAACATCCACAGCGGTAAAGACCAAAGCAAAGAATTATTCAGCTTCTCTGCAACGTCCTTATCCTCCCTGAGCATCCCTTTCTCCCCTGGTCATTTAATGGTCCAACTGATTCTCTAGCAGGCTTCTTGCTTTTGATGTACTTGAAAAAGTTTTTATTATTATTATTTGTGCCTTTAGCAAGTCGCTCTTCAAATTCCCTCTTGGCCTGTCCTATTATCGTTTTACATCTAATTTGGCAATACCTTATGCTGTTTCCTATTTTCTTCATTAGGACTAGCTTTCCATTTTTAAAGGATGCCTTTTTGGCTCAAATAGCATCCTTCACCTCCCCATTTAGCCACGCTGGTGGACCGCTGGTCCTCTTGGTACCTTTTTTTATTTGTGGAATACATATAAACTGTGCTTCCAAGATGGTGTTTTTAAATAATCCCCATGCCTCTTGCACTCATTTAACCCTCACAGCTGCTCCTTTTCATTTCCTTCTAACTAGTTTTCTCATTTTTGCATAGTTCCCCCCTTTTAAAGTTAAATGTTACTGCAGTAGGGTTTTTTGAGGGACACAATCTCCCTCCTATAGCTATGTCAGATTTGATTATATTATGATCACTATTGCCAAGCAGCTCCACCACCATTGCCCCTTGCACCAGGTCCTGCGCTCCACTTAAGACTAGATCTAAAGTAGTTCCTCCTCTTGTGGGTTCCAGGACCAGCTGCTCCAAGAAGCAGTCATTTACACCATCTAGAAATTCTACCTCTGCATCACACCCTGAGGAGACATTCATCGAGTCAATATTAGGGTAACTGAAATCACCCATTATTACTGTCTCTCCAACTTTAGTAGCCTGTCTAATCTCTGTTAGCATTTCATGGTCAGTTTCACCATCCTGAGCAGGGACCCCCTGGTGATGATATAGTCTAGTCTTCCCTATTGCACATGGATTTTCTATCCATAGAGATTCCAGAGTACATTTCACTTCCTGTAAAATTTTTAATGCCGCCCTACCACCAGCTTTCGATTTATTTGCCTTGGCAGGTCACAACCTCTCAGCCTAGAGAGTCAGAGGTGTAGTGGATAAGGTACCAACCTGGGCCATATATCTGAGGGACCGCCTGACTTCTTGCAACCCAGGATGGCCCCTGTGCTTGTCGAGGAACGCCCTCCTGGAGCTCCCCCGCTACAGATTAGTGAGGACTGACAGGCAAGTGTTCTTGGCGACTGCACCTGTGTTGTGGAAATCGCTCCCAGTGGGTGTCCATCTCAGCCCTAACCTGCTCGACTTCCAGCGTCAATGTAAGGCATGGCTTTTCTGCCAGGCTTTCGTTGATGGGGAAGGGGTGGGAGAGGTGTTTGTTTTTTCTGCACACATCAGTGTGTTGGGTTTTTTTTACTGTTTTTATTGCTATTACTGTTTTATATTGTAATATGTCCGCTGCCTGGGGCAGATTAGGTGGGGTAGAAATGTATATAAATAAATAAATAAATAAATAAAATTTGAAACTGGGAAGCCAGGGTTTGAGTCCTGCCTGGGTGGTCTTAGGCAATTCTCAGTTTCACTTCCCCATCTGTAATGAATGGAAATGTGTGGGTGTCTGTCTCGCCCTGTGTTCCCCTCACCCACGTCCATCTTAGATTGCAAGCACACTGAGCAGGGACCGGTCTCTAATAATAATTGTAAAGCACCAGATACACTGCTGGGGCTATATCAATGTTTAAGAATAATAAAAGATTTGGTTCTATTTTATCTGGAGAAAAAACAGGACTACGGGAAAAGATAACAAATATTTAAAATTAGTTATTGAAAATATTTTAAAACATGCTGCAAAGAAGTTGGAGAAAAATTGTTCCTTCTTGCTACGGAGGGCAGGAAAAAAGGCAGTGGGCACAGGTTGCAGCAAGGGTGCTTTTGACTGAACATTGGGCAAAAGATTCCTGACTGTAAGGGCAGCCAGGAAGCAGAACTTTCTATCCAGGAAAGTTGTGGATCCTCCATCACTGGAAGTTTTCATGCGGCTGCTGGATGAGTGCACGTCTAGGATTACTTACGTCTGGCAAATCCTGCATGAAGTAGCAAGTGCCTTGACTCTGTGACCCTCACAGACCCTTCCAGTTCTAGGACTCTATAGAAAACAACCCAGCTATAATCCTTGTAACCTTCATGGTGTGTTAATAATAAATAAGAACATCTTTCCCCATTTCACTCCATTATTATCCCGACTTGGAAATTGCAGCTGGTGCAGAAGGTGGCGGCCCATCTCTTAGTGGGACTGGGCCGCTGGGAGCACATTACACCAGTGCTCAGTTCTCTGCACTGGCTACCTGTAGTTTTCGGGACCCGATTCAAGGTGTTGGTCTTGGCCTATAAAGCCCTAAACTGCCTCGGCCCTGCCTACAAATCTGCAACATCGCCTCACTCCCCAGCTCCTGGATCAGCCCCTGTGGTTATCCAGGGGTGCCCTGCTCAAGGTCCCCCGGATTCTTTGGGGGGCCATGCAGGGGAGGGCATTCTTAGTGGCCACACCATGGCTGTGGAACTCCCTTCCGGTAGAGACCCAGCTGACCCCAGATCGTACCTCCTTTCTGAGAAGTTGTAAGATCTGGCTGTTCCACCAGGCGTTTGGTGGGGGAGATGGGTAAGGGGGTGGGGTTGGGGATGGGGGGTGGGATGTGATTTTTTTCCCTCTCCTTTTAACGTTGTCTTAATTATTTTTAGTATTTGTAAGCTGCCCTGAGCTGCCTGTAGCAGGAGGGACAGGGTAGAAAATGTTTTAAATACATAAATTAGCTACTCTTTATGCCAGTTATCCTTTCTTACTCTAAGATGACTACTCAGTTATGGAACCTGGAAGGCATACTGGTGCCCTTACTTCCCAGGAAGTCCCCCTTGTGGGAGCTTTCTGGTAGTTCCACTTCTGTTAGGCGTTCACATGAGCAGGTGGTAACAGGTTGTTAATCAGGAGGAACAGCCTACCCCACATCTGTTCAGTAAGTTAATGGCCACCTCACACCCCAGACTACCCACATACTTTGAGAGAAAATATTATCACCTTTTACCTCACTTATAATCCCTCTTCTCAGTATCAACAAAAGTGTAGCAAGTTAGGGGTTTATTATTACTTTTATAACCTAAATAAGTGCCTAGTTGTTACCTCTGTCTACCATGGACTTCAAAATAATAAGCCAATCTCTCAAAACCAAGTGACTGAAGTTCAGCTACTTTTGTGTTTTTTACACTCTGTGTTATCTTAGGGTATTTTCATATGTGATGGCTCTTAGAGCTGCCACGCAGTGATCCTGCCTGTGGTGACAGCCCTCACCATGGGCAGGATCAGGCCCGGGTGCCAAACAAATGTGGGGAGGGGACAGGGATGTGCGGACGTGGGTCCGCATGGCCCCATCCCCATCACTGCTCAGCACAACCCTGTCTCCTCCCTGACGGGCGGGTGCAGCAGCCTATGAGACTGCCACACCCACCTGGATCTGCTCCGGCCACTGGCCAGAGTTAGTTAGAGCAGGCCAGCAGACGTGATGGTCCGCTCTACCATGGTCCAGGGTTGCCTTTCGTGCACCGTGGCAGGGCTAACTTTGGGATGTGCACTGGCAGGAAGCCCAGCACACATCCTGGCGTTAGCCCTGCCACAGACCAGCGTAACCTCCTGCAGCAAACATCAGGTGGGCAGGAGAAGACATGACACCACCATGGGTGGACCATGGTAGCATCACATTTGCAGATCCCTTTAGATTATCTACCTTCACTTAAATATCCAAGAGTATGTTAGGAACTCTAACCAATTGTGTTCCCCAAGGAGGTAGGACTAGAGGGACACTCAATATCTTAAGATTGAGTTGCAAATTTTCATTCGGAACAGCGTATTCTCATGGCTTATTTGGGGCTTCTTCCTTATGCTTCAAAATGTTCTGTCAGGTGCATGATCTAGGCCCATAGTGACTTAAGGGAAAGGATTTTCCTCCATACAGGAAACTAGCTCCTACTAGCCATATGTGTCTCATTCCTTATCATAAGCATAGGGAATATTGCGAGAAGAGGTAACCTTTAGTTAAGGGAAATTCTACATGGGGTCATGAAAAATGCAGTTGTTTTTATGAATATTAAAAATTGAGTGAGGAGTGATCATTTAGTAGGGGGAGACAAGAAAATAATTTGGAGGGACAAATTTCTTCTCTGACTTGCAGCATTCAGTAACTTTACTACCTGAGCCAGGGAATGCATTTCTACACGCTATATTGGTCTGTGGTTTGCATTATCATTTGCTAAACATATTTGGATATAGTTGTGTTTGGGTTTGTTTTTTTACCTGCCGCTTATAAAGTTTTAGTGGCTCATTCACCCTACCAGAAATGTTCCTGAGGAATTGCACAAATAAATCACCAACTATCAATTCCTATTGTGTGTGCTGCTAGATATTTTATTTTCTGGACCATTTCTTCCTACATGAAAATGGTACAAGATTGCTTATTTAAACCTCTGCAATTACATTTTATAGACAACACTCTTTGTGCAGATATTGCAGACCCCACCCATTTGTATTCCAGAAATAATGATTCCATGCACTGCAATCCATGTTAGTATCCATATAAAAAGTGGGACAATTGCGCCATACATAAGGAAAGTAACTTAAGGGAAAATATTTCTGACAAACACCAGATCATGTGGAAGAAAACCCTGTTGATGTTGCAGCCATCTGTGACAGGTGAGGATGGGGTAGAAGACAGTTATAATATGCATGCGCTGAAGCTGCATCCCTGGCCTTTGAGATGCCCAGAGAGTAAGCGGAGACCGCAGCCTGCTTTGCTGTTATCTATCTGCAAGGTGATTCCCTTGACCACTTACTAAAGCTTCACAGACCACACTTTGGGAAATGCTCATCTATGTATTTCCCTCTGGTTTAATGTCAGCTTTGCTCTGGCTACCAGATGCAAAGCAGAAGAACTTATCTTGGCTTTCAGTTTGCTAGAGTTTTCACCCGACGGAATGGGGACTGGGAAGCCACTGACTTCCATTTGTAGCAGGAAGAATCTTTCAAGAGGAATCTACGCCTCCCAACACAGATGCCCCAAACCCCACCAGTATAATGCATGGGACAATACTAAGCTGCTAGAGGGAAGAAAAAGAAATGTGCCAAGAACTTTTCCAGTAAAGCAGCTGGAAAGGAAAAGAGACAAAACACACGTGAAAATGACGAGCAGCAAAAGAAACTACTTTTCAAGAAACCAATAAGTTTGTGCTGCCGAATCCTAAAGGGGGGGTAAAGCCATTATGTTCGACTGCCTGGAAATGGGCGGCAGCACTTACGGTTAAGTCAGCATGGCTGCAGGACTTGGCTAGGCTCGGTAGCAAAATGGCAAGCTGAAGGATGGCTGAGCCAAGAAACGGCTAATTGGCCCTTGCTGATTTGCTTTGTTTTTAATTTTAAAAATGACTCCGTTGAAGCACTGGATACCTCACAGGTCCTTCAGCTAAGATTAGTACTTGACTTTTCTGCTAAGGCACTAGACAAGTGTGTTCTGAAAATTACCAATTATGCAGAAATCCTCAGTGATAAAAGCATTCTAATTATTTCCATAAATTACCTTGACAGCTATTTGAATGCAAATTTAGCAGAAAGAAAACTTGTTTAATGAATTAACTAGAGAAGGAAAAAAGAACTTGATACACAGTAGTAAATACAACATAATAAAAAGAATGGAGACTTGGTTCTTATTTCATATAATTAATCACAGATAGCATTTTAAAGTAATCATTTAGGTCCAGAGGCTTCTTTAGTTAATTTATCCAGTTATAAATGCAGTGATATAGTCAAGACAGTGAAACATACTTAATCCATTTCAGTACTGCCTGTTTAATCCAAACAGGCATTGTATGTTGTGTGTTTGTTTTCTCCTCATAGCTCTGCATCCTCCTCCTGCTGGGTAGTTCTACCGTTGACCGCTAGGAGGCAGATGATACATTTTTCTTCACTGCGCCTGCATCAACGGAGCTACCCGGCTCTCTCGCCAGTCCATCGTCTGCCTCAGGACCAGTAGGAAATGGCGGTGGGATCCTCAGACGCTGCAACAGCAACAAAAACCAGACAGCAAATTTATTTTATTTTTTTTAAAAAGGAAAGATTCGGCGGGGCATTCAGGGGACAGCGATCCCGGACGCGGTCTTGGGATTGCTAGGCCAGGCCTCAGAACTTTTGTTTGAACCCCGCCGTCTCCGTTGCATTACGTCCTGGGAGCAGGGGAGGCCGCTTCCTTCCCGAATAGCGGGAGGGTATTGATCAGCAATGCTCCCTCCGCCTGCGGTCAGGGCCAGCGCTGCTTGGCCCTATCCGACCAAGAATGCAATTCCGATTAAAAAAAGAAAAAAGAAGAAATTATCGGAGGATGCGCACTACCGGCAATCAATAGGCCCCCACTCCCGCCCCCCTGCTGGCGGGCCGGAGTCACTGACTATACAGAAGAAGGAAGCCAGGATCCACAAGTACCTTCCCTTTCCTCCATAGCTCAGACAATGGGGGAGATTATGGCTTCCCTAAGGGACCTCTCCCAGGCCAAGAAGACCGGGAAAAGAGAGGTTCCCCCCCCCCTTCCTCGGTCAGACCCGCCAAGAAGTTACAGAGGGCGGGAAAGTCTGGGGAGATGGCTAAAAAGGCTAAAGCACCACCAGGGAGAACAAGGTCCCAGTTCCTATCTTCCCCTCAGGACTCAGAGGGGGAGGAGCAGCGCGGGGGAAATGAGCAGGACTGTAATGCCCAGCTGCAATCTTGGAGTCCCCGGACGTCAGGACGCTCTAGGCCTTCCGGGGAACTTCCGGGTTTCCCCAGAAGGCCTAGAGCGTCCTGACACCGGCAGCCACAGCCGGCGCTGAGGCCGCCGGACCGCCCGCCGCCGCCGGAGCTTCCAAAGGTAAGCGCACTGAACGTTAGTAGGGGTGATCCCTGGGGGGGGGGGTGTTAAACACACACACACACAC
>QEPC01012145.1:1225980-1277410 GCA_003113815.1 Sphenodon punctatus
CCGCCTCACCCTCCGGCTCCTGGATCGGCCCCTGCGGTCAGCTGGGGGTGCCCTCCTCGGGGCCCCTGGTTTTCCTGGGTGTCCACCATGAGGAGGACATTCTCTGTAGCTACACCATGGTTCTGGACCTCCCTCCCATTGGAGGTCCACTTCATTACTGACCTCCCCTCTTTCTGCAGACACTGTAAGATCTGGCTGTTCTGCCAGGCCTTTCCCGAGGGATGTGGGGTGGGTGGGTTGGGTTAGGGTGGGAAGGGATGGGTTTTAATTTGTTTTAATTGATTATTGTGTATTTTAATATGTTTTAAAATGTTGTGAGCCGCCTCGAGATGCCCGAGGCAGGAGGAGGTGGTATATAAGTTTTAGAAATACTACTACTACTAATATGATTTATGGGATGTATAAAATACAGTCCTGTCCTGCCAGGTCTCTCAAAAAATAAGTAGGGTCAGACTGGGCTAATAGAGTGCTATCAAATAAATGAAGATGCTGCAGAAAGTGATGCCAGAGATTCAATAACCAGCACTCTGCTTAGCTGATATTTAACTGTGGTATATGGGTCTTCACAGCAGCTGTATGTACAGTAGTACTATTTTTAAAAAAAATAAAACTCTGGTGCTCCTGACTTCTCATTATTGACTTAAACTATGTTTTGATTTTAAAAACAGTTTAAGTAGTCTCATACAACTTCATTGCTTTGGATTTGTTACTAAATTTCAACTTCAGCTGTAAATAAATTGCATATTGCATTATGTACTTGTGGTTGAAATAATCACATGAATCCATTTGTTTTAAATACGTCTGAATTTTGAAAGCCGTAGCATACAATCCAGCTTTGCATGCAAAATGTGCACTCCATGTAGCATGAAAATTAGGAACTAATTGGTCTGAATGATGCACAAGCCATGAATAATACTCTTAAACGACTATGTAAACTGTACATAAACTTGAGATTACGCGTCGGTAGTACATTTTAACCCAGTAGCAGGGGTTTGTCAAGTTTAATAGAACTCCTTCTAAATTGCAAGCAGATATCCTGTATTTGTGGTTGATTAGATTTGAGACCACATTGTACTTAAGGAAATTGCATGTTTGGCTGTAACTAAAACAGGAAAACTGTATCCAATGCATCTTCTTGTTTGAACAGAAAAAATATGCTGAGCTTTGTAGAAGACGACAAAAGGAATTCCAACATTAATATTTTTTAGTAATTATTACATTAGCTGTACAAAGGTGGAGTCCATTGCATGCAGGTTTTATTATTCCTATAACACTCTAAATCACACAGATCTTTTCATCTTGATGGGCTTGAAACACAGAACATTTCCCCACCTCTGAAATGCAGATACCTATGCAGGGAAGTGAGCCATTTATTTAACAGTGCACTGAAACTATATTGAATTTGGCTGGCAAGATAATACTCCAAGCAGTTTCAGATGCCACATGAAGCTCAGTAAGAAACCATTCAGAACTTTAATCTTTTTTCTGAAGACTAAGACACACAAATCAAAGCACTAGATCATGTTCTCGAAAGACTTTCCTTCAGACAATTTATCCTCTATGCCTCAGTCATGCTATCTGTAAAATAGCAACATTTCCTCACTTCACAGGGGTATTGGGGGCTTAATTTCAGATGTTTGTGGAATGCTTTGAGATACTCAGATGAAAAATGCTATAGAAATGCAAACTTTAGTATTATTGTTATACCTCTAGCAGAAGGGTGCTCCGAACACCATGCTGGGGTATTGATTATAATCATATAGAAAACTGCCATTGCATTTTACTGTGCTTGGATTTTCTCTTAGATACAGCAAGAATGGTCATTATGTAAAGACCAAATAGAAACAGAGAAATATTGTATTGAGCCAGCACAATCTTGATCTGACTAGACAAGGTAGTTTGGCTAGAAGCCATGTAAATTGCTCGCACAGCCCTAAAGATACCCACACATTTGTATAAGAAAACCTCATTCATTTATATTGCCATTAATACGATGGCAGCCTCAACTTCAGAAGTGCAAGGACAGCATTGCCTGGACTCAGTGAATGTTAGAGTTTGCTTTCTGTGTTAGTCTTACTGCTCATTCAAAGTTTGAACAACTTTGATTAAATACATTGCTGTATATTAATGAATCAATATCTACTTGACAATTCTTAGACTTTAAAAATGTAAACAAGCAGTTTAGTAGTACCATCGTATCTAAGGGACCGCTACATAGTCTTGTGTTATAAATACTTGCAAACTGAGCTAGATTGACAGAAAATACATCATGGTTTGTTTGCATGTACAAGTCTCTTAGCACTTTGAAAGCTCCACTTATGAAACTGGCCTGAACTTATTTGGAAGGGCTATACAATTGCCACATTCTACTCTGGTCTACGCTCAGACAAGCATACCCTGAATTTTTGATCAATATTTTCTATTAAATTAGAAGAAAGTTCCACACAGAGTACGAGTTACTGGTGAAGACTTTACAGTCCTGGATATTTCTGGAAGGCGGTTCTGGTCTGGCAAAAGGACCTCATGCAACATGAGTTCATAGACTGTTTAAAGCCATAAATCAGAATTGGTGCTTATGTTCTCCGGTAATGTAATGTTCACTAGGACTGATAGCATTCTGTGTGCATGATGCCAAACTACAGTTAATTCACCAATGGTTGTGAACAAATCATGATTGCAATGTTCTTCCACTCCTCAGGGCTCTTGTTCAGTTGCTGAACAGCTAGCCATTTGCCTCAGACAGGACTAGAAACCTGGTAGGTTCATGAGCCTCCATGAGAGGGCTAGCAGAGTTAATTTACTACCTTAGCAAGAGATCCTTTGTTGCTTAAAAAGAAAGCTGTAGCAAGACCTGGGCTGCTGGGGGTTAAGTAACTTTTAAAAAAATCAATCAATATCATTAAAATTGATTTGTCTTAACCATTGGTCATAACAAAATAAACACAAAAATAAACATTAAACACAAGACAGAGCAGTGAATCAATGTGCTACACCAAGTTAAATTAGTATAACACACTATCAAATGTGTCACTGTCAGTTATAAAATTCCAATAATACAATCCTTAAAAAGATTACAGCAGGACCATAAATTTCATCAGGTCAAGAATCTTTAATTACACTTAGCAATATGAGTATGCCTCTGTACCGTCAGGGCGTGGGCTAAGTTAGCCACCTTCAGCATAATAGAATCATAGGGATTTGCCAGCAGGTAAGCTAGTTTTAAGTGGGTATCCCAGTAAGTTTTCCCTTCTGACATGTGCCAGCAATAGGGAGGCAGTCAAGCAGGTAGTGAGGGAGATTCTCAACTCATTGAGAAGGGCACAATCTCAGTTCCTATGGAATTGGGTTAGCTCTACCCTCTACTACCGCTGCAGGCATCAACTGGAGACATCGTGCCCTATGAATAGTAAAGTTTCTCACAGCGGTTAGGTAACATTCAAGTTGATGCTGTAGCCAGCGATGCCTTCAGCTCAGGCCAGCCCCCTCTTGGAGCGCCTCTGTCCCAGTCTCTCTCTAGAGCACAAATCCACACTGACCTCTCAGCTTTGTCTGCTGAGCTCTGGGCTGGTCCCTCTCTCAGCCCTGGGATGCACCTCTGTTAAGGCCCAGAAGCATGGCAGCCACTCTGTCCTGCTACAAAAGCAAAACTTAAAAACAAACAACCAAACACCACCACCTCATTTGCATTTGTAGCATGTAAAAATCTACATTTTAAAAACACTGGTTAAAAATACTTGAAACAAATTTTAAATTTCAAGTATCTGACAGTCATTTGTAAGAAATCAAACTGGCTTTTCTGACTAAAATACATTTGTGGGGGAAAATGACTCCCCTACAGTAACACACTAATTCAGAAGCTTCTTAAGCAATTCCTATCACACCTGAATTCCTATCACATCTGAATACAAATCATGAACTTAATGGACAGTAAATAGTTTAGAATTTTCTGAAAGAACGTAAAAATAAAATTGCATGGAGAAATCTGATAATCTCTACTCCCACATTGGCCCTTTTCACACAGACACTCTAACACTGATGAAAATGGGTGTTACATTTTATTATACATGCTGTAGGTGTGCCCTATGGATGCCCTGCAACATGTATAATAAAATGTAACACCCATTTTATCAGTGTTAGAGTGTCTGTGAAAAGGGCCTTTGTGGTATACACATATGTACGTGTGTGTATAGCTTTAAGAGAATGGGCAGGAGCTAGTTCTCTTTCCCTCCAAGCATAGAGTGGGCGGGGTTTTCTCAGTCTGTGCTTGGGTGCAATGCTGGGCAGTCCCTCTGAGTAGAGAGGCTAGAGAATCCCCCCAGGTTGTCTGGTCTGCTGTATACCATCTCAATAAAGAAACTTGTTGGTGAATCCACCTAGTCCTCTCATGTGCTGTCTGGAGAACAAGGCTGAAGACCCAGATGAGAATTGTAACTACGCTGACCCTGGAACCCATACCCTCACAGAGAACGCTACATGGTGTCAGATTGTGGACTGTTCTCCTTATAAAGCCACCTGCAGCCAAGGGAGGGATCGATCACTTCAAATTTCCTCCTGAATTAAGCTTTACTGGGAACCTAGGAGAAAATGGGAGCAAAAGCTAAAGTTCTACCTAGTGGTTACAAAAGCTGAGGAAGAGCCAGAAGACTAAAATTGCGGTAATGCTGCATTGCATAGGAGAAAAGGCTGTAGAAATCTATAACAATCTGCCCAATATATACGCCGACCCAGCAAACAAGACATTAGCAGAAGACCTTGCTGCATTCAAGAGTTATTGTGAGCCGAGAAAAAACCCTAGTTTTGAGCGGTTTCAGTTCTGGCAACTTGCTACAGTGAAGCAGCAGGCATTGATTCCTTTGTCACCACACCCAGGGACAAGTTCCAACACTCTGAATTTGGAGCTTCTGCAGATCTAATGATGAGAGTCAAAATTCTCTTTAGTATTTCAGACAGCAAGCTGAAAGAAAGGTTCCTGGAGAAACCAGATCTGACCCTAGCGCAAGCAGTTGATATCTGCAGGCTCTCACCAGAGTCCAAGCAAATGCTATGACCACAGATGCCCAAATCCTCGCAGTAGAGCACTAGTCAGAATACCCCAGAGCCTTGCAGAAAGGACACAGGCTCCCAGGGAAATCTGCTCCAGCAGAGGACTGTGCTGCAGCAACCAGCTACCAATGCAAGAGATGTGAGCATGTCCACAAACCCAGACAGTGCCCAGCCTTTGGAGAAACTTGCAACAAGTGTGCAGGGAGGAATCATTTTGCAAAGATGTGCAGAACAAAATCTGCTTCTACCCAGCTAGCCAGAGATATGAATGCTCTATTTGTTGAAGCAATTACTGCAAAGCGGCATGCACAGCACACAGGACCCCAAGCTGCCTGGTACAGCATGATTACTGTAGCTGGCCTCCCAGTCTCCTTCAAATTAGACACTGGAGCTGAAGCCAATACAATCCCCAGGGACATTGCAGACAGCCTACAGGGGAAAGTGTAAACAGCAGAGACAAACGTGACATTGGTTGCTTTTGGGGGCACCAGAATCATACCTACCCAAAGGGGCAATTACAGCCCACTGTACAAAAGGCACTGCTGAATCCGACCTGACTTTCTACGTAACACATGTAGTGGATCCTCCACTACTAGGCAGATAAGCTTGTGCTACCCTTGACTTGATCTGGCATGTTCATGAAATGACGCAGCATGCACCTGCCATGAAAGAAGACCGCCTCAAACTCTACCCTGATATTCTTGAAGGCCTGGGACGTTTTCCAGGTGTGCATCATATCTATGTAGACCCAACAGTTCCACCAGTGGTTCACGGGTGCAGAAAGAATCCCATACACTGTCCTGGGCAAACTCAGGGTCTCCCTGGAAGACCTCAAGGCAATGGGAGTTGTCACAAAAGTCACCAAGCCAATGGCGTGGGTCAACAGCCTGGCGATAACCCAAAAGAAGAATGGGTCACTACGGTTGTGCTTAGATCCTAGGGACCTCAACAAGGCAGTCAAGTGCCAACATTTCTCCATCCCAACGATGGAAGACGTGCAGCGGAACCTCGCCGTCAAAAACCTCTTTATCTTATTTATTTATTTAAAAAATTTCTATCCCACTTTCATCCCGCCACTGGCGGCTCAAAGTGGCTAATATAAAAATACAATATAAAACAAATTCAAGCTATTTAGAAACATAAAACAGCATAAGCGGGGAAAAAAAACCACACCACTCCCCTTACCCCTCTCCCTCGCCAAATGCCTGATGGAACAGCAGGATCTTACAACTCCTACGGAACACCGGGAGGTCAGGGGCCAAATTGGCCCCCACCGGGAGGGAATTACAGAGGCGCAGCACGGCCACCGAGAAAGCCCTATTCTGTGTGGCCCCCCAAGAAACCTGGGGGACCTCCAACACGGCACCCCCAGAAGACCGCAGGGGCCGATCCAGAACCTGAGGAGTGAGGTGGTCTCACAGATAGGCAGGGCCCAGGCCGTGTAAGGCTTTATAGATAAGAACCAACACTTTGAATCAGGCCCAGAAGACTATTGGCAGCCAGTGCAGAGAACAGAGCACAGGTGTAACGTGCTCCTGGCAGACCAGCTCCACCAAGAGCCGGGCCGCCGCATTCTGCACCAGCTGCAGCCTCTGAGCCGTCACCATAGGTGCATCACATAAAGCGCGTTGCAGTAGTCTAACCGAGAGGTAATAAAAGCATGGATGATCATGGCCAGGTCCAGAACCGAAACCAGCAGCCGAGGCCACCGCACCAAATGAAGCTGGCGGAAGGTGCTCCTCGCCACAGCCTCCACCTGGAGATCCAGGTGGAGCTGTGCATTGAGAATCACCCCCAGGTTCCGCACCTGGGATGTCAGTGGAGGGCACACTCCATCGATTGATGGAGCTGTCAACTCCACCGACCTACCCACTAACATCACCTCCGTCTTGTCAGGATTCAGTCGCAGTCGGTTAAACCTCATCCAGTCCCCCACAGCTGCCAGACACCGGGTAAGCACCGAGAAAGATGGCTACTGGCAAGCGTTCTGGATAAAGAATCCGCAAAGTGGTGCACGTTTAACACCCCATTGGGGAGGTACCACTTCACTAAATTGCTCTTTGGCATCAAATCCGCCAGCGAGGTCTTCCAACAGAAGAACCACAAATGTTTTGAAGACACTGGGTGTCCGTATAATCACAGACAACATGATCATCGCAGCGGCTACCAAAGAGGAGCATGACGATGTACTTTGACAGGTCCCCGACAAGGTGCGCAAGCAGGGAGTCAAGTTCAACAAGGACAAAATTCAGTTCATGGTAGACAGCGTCAAATACATGGGCCACAACTTTTCCAAGAACAGCGTGTGGCCAGATGACAGCAAAGTGGAAGCCAGTGGAAGCATAAACACTGGCAACATAAATGTAAAGTGTTAATAAGGCAGGCCAAGAGAGATTTTGAAGGGAGGCTTGCTAAAGAGGCAAAAATAAGCAACAAAAACTTTTTCAAATACATCAGAAGCAAGAAGCCTGCTAGGGAGTCAGTTGGGCCATTAGATGACAAGGGAGTAAGAGGGACGCTCAGGGAGGATAAGGACATTGCAGAGAAGCTGAATGAGTTATTTGCATCGGTCTTCACTGCGGAGGATTTGTGGGAGGTACCCACGCTGGATCTTTGCTTTGTGGATGAGGAATCGGAAGAGCTGTTACAAATCAATGTGACGTTGGAGGATGTTCTAGGGCAAACTGACAAACTGAATACTAACAAGTCACCAGGGCTAGATGGCATTCACCCCAGAGTTCTGGAGGAACTCAAATATGAAATCACAGAGCTACTGTTAGTAATTTGTAACCTGTCACTAAAATCTGCCACTGTACCCGAGGACAGGAGGGTGGCACATATAACCCCAGTATTGAAAAAGGGATCCAGAGGCAATCCTGGAAACTACAGACCAGTATGCTTGACGTCTATGCCAGGCAAAATGGTGGAAACCATCAATAAGGACAGAATTAGAGGGCATGTTGACAAACATGGCTTAATGGGGAAGAGTCAACACAGATTTAGTAAAGGTAAGTCATACCTCACTAACCTGTTGGAATTCTTTGAGGGTGTAAACAAGCATGTGGACAAGGGAGACCCAGTAGATATAGTGTACCTGGATTTCCAGAAAGCATTTGATAAGGTCCCTCATGAGAGACTCTTGAGAAAATTAAAAAGTCATGGGATAGGAGATAGTGTCTTACTATGGATCAGAAACTGGTTAAAAGATAGAAAGCAAAGGGTAGGACTAAATGGTCAGTTTTCACAATGGAGAGATGTAAAAAGTGGTGTGCCTCAGGGATCTGTATTGGGACCGGTGCTGTTTAATGTATTCATTAATGATTTGGAAAAGGGTGTTAAGAGTGAGGTGATCAAATTTGCAGACGACACCAAGTTATTCAAGGTAGTTAAAACACGAGCAGACTGTGAGGAACTGCAACAGGATCTTACGACACTGGGTGCCTGGGCATCTAAATGGCAAATGAGATTTAATGTGGACAAGTGCAAAGTGATGCACGTAGGGAAAAATAATCCAAACTATGCGTACACAATGCTGGGTACTAAGCTAGGAGTTACCACTCAGGAAAAGGATCTGGGGGTGGTTGTGGACAATACAATGAAATCCACAGCGCAGTGCGCAGCAGCAGTCAAAAAAGCAAACAGAATGTTAGGAATTATTCGGAAGGGGATAGAGAATAAAACTGAGGATGTCATAATGCCTCTATACAAATCAATGGTGCGACCGCACCTCGAATATTGTGTGCAGTTCTGGTCGCCCCATCTCAAAAAAGACATAGCTGAACTAGAAAAGGTACAGAGAAGGGCAACAAAAATGATCAAGGGCATGGAAGGGCTCCCGTATGAGGAGAGGCTTGGTAGGTTGGGGCTCTTCAGTTTGGAGAAGAGACGACTGAGAGGAGATATGATAGAGGTCTATAAAATCATGAGTGGTGTGGAACTAATAAACAAGGAGCAGTTATTTACCCTCTCAGCTAGTACTAGAACTAGGGGACACTCCATGAAACTCATGGGTGGCAAGTTTAAAACAAATAAAAGAAAATATTTTTTCACTCAGCGTATAATTGGGTTGTGGAATCTACTGCCAGAGGCTGTGGTAAGGGCCAGTACTATAGCTGAGTTTAAAAGAGGTTTGGACAAGTTTCTGGAAGATAGGTCCATTAGCAGCTATTAGCCAGACAGGATCAGGGAACATGATGGGAGCTGGGGAAAAACAACAGGGAATGGATCCCTCATTGTGACCTGTTGGGTGCTTCTCCCAAGCCACCGTGACTGGCCACTGTCAGAGACAGGATGCTGGGCTAGATGGACCATTGATCTGACCCAGTATGGCACTTCTTATGTTCTTATCACCAAGCTCCCTCCCCGCAAGGACAAAAAGGGTCTACAGAAGATCCTTGGCACCATCCAATACCTTGCCCAATACATCCCTAATGAGTCGAGCCTGAGTGCACCACTCAGGACTCTGCTGAGGAAGGACATTGTCTGGCAGTGGGGACCTGAACACCAAGTGGCTCTGGACAAACTCAAGCACACCATCACTACAACCCCAGTCCTGTGCTATTTTGACCTGGCAGAGCAGTTGGAAATCCAGGCCAATGCATCCAGGGACGGCTTAGGAGCGTGCCTGTCTCAGAAGATGAAACCAATTGCATACGCATCCTGAGCCCTGACCAAGACAGAGCAAAACTATGCACAGATTGAAAAGGAGCTCCTTGAAATCATCTTCACAATGTCAAAATTTCATCAGTACATGTTCGGTATTAAGGTGAAGGTCCAGTCTGATCACAAGCCACTTGCAATCTTTACCAAGCCCATTGGCAATGCCCCAGTGAGGCTGCAAAGGATGCGCCTGTAATTACAGAAGTACAATATTGAGATAGTTTACACAAAGGACAAAGACATGTTTATAGCCGATACCAGAGGAAAAGGTGATCTATAGCTTGTCCAGCACAGAACCTCTCCGCGATCTCATGCTCAGGCAGCTCCAGGATTATACTGCTAGGGACGCAGATCTGCAAGGCCTGAAATCCCTCAAAATCAACGGATGGCCCTGTAGATGGAAACAGGTTAGGCCTGGGCTTAAGTCCTACTGGCCCCTCAGAGACAACATCAGAATTGAAGATGATTTGCTGGTGAAAAGCCCCCAAATCATCATTCCATGAGGTGCAAGGCACAACATGCTAAAGCTGATACATCTGCCACACCAAGGAATTCAAAGATCCAAAGCTCAAGTCAGGGCATTGATGTACTGGCCTAATATGAACGCAGAAATAGAGCAATGGGTTGAAAACTGAAGGTCATGCCAAGAACTCCAGCCTGCCAATCAAGAAGAACCAATGATCCCTCACGAGATTCCAGACTTGCCATGGCTGAAGGTAGTGGCTGACATCTTCGAGTTGTGGGGGCACACATACTTGGTGATTGTTGATTCCTTTTCAAAATTCCCCGAAGTCCTCCACCTAACAGACAAGACTACCACAACCATAATAGCAAAAATGAAGACAACGTTCGCACACCACAGGATACCAATGGAAATAGTCTGTGACCATGTGCCATTCGCCAATCAGACAATGAAACAATTCACAAATGAATGTGGCTTTACTCTGACCCATTCAAGCCCGGTATACCCTCAATCCAATGGCCAGGCGGAGTGCACTGTACAAGCTGTCAAACTCATGCTCAAGAAAGCCCTGGGAGATTGCACAGACCCCCACCTAGCACTGCTAAACTTGAGGAACACTCCAATAATGGGGTTGGACTTTGGCTCATTACAGTTGCTTATGGGCAGGATACTGAGAAGTACCCTACCAGCACGGCACTGGTCCTGGTGCCCAGGATACCACTTGGGGCACACTCTACGATGAAAGCACAACACGTGCAACAGAAAGCCCAATATGACAAGAATGCCACACCCCTGCCACCTTTCCAGATAGGGGAAAGGGTGAGGCTGCAAACACCCACAGGCTTGGTACTGGTGTCAGTAACTGAGAAAAGGTCTGAGCCACACTCATGCATGGTTAAGACACCGCAAGGTACCACCTACAGAAGGAACTGAAGGCACCTTAAGAAGGATCACTTTTCTTATAACCCACAGCCACTTGCCAATGCTCAAGAGTCCACAGTAGCAGAAGCAGCAGTGGAGGCACCGGGTTCACTGGAAGAAATGTTCCAATGTGGGCCTGAGGTTCTTCCTGCTTCAGCAGAAGCACCCGAGGCTACTGTACAAACAAGAAGCAGACACGAGATAAAAGTGCTGGCAAGGTACAAATGCTATAATAATGGGATAGTGATAAAGACTGATCCCCAATGGAGAGTCAAGTACTAGTGACCTCTGACCAGCCCTGGACTCGGGCCTTGGGTGGCATTTTCGGGGGGGAGGGGGGCAGCAATTGCCGGCACCACCTACTCATTTTTTTTCTCTCCCTGCATGGCTGAGGCTGCTGCCCACAGGCTGCTGCCCACAGCTGAACCCTGCTGCCTGAGTCCCCATCCCTCACCTGTCTCTACCTTCTCGCTGCCTGCTGGTAGTGCAGTAGCAGCAACAGCAACAGCAGCAAAAGTGGGACACCTATGAGGCTGGAAGATAAAGCTGTTTGTTTACAAACAACTCCTCCCTATGTGAGTGATCAGAAGGTTGTTGCCTTGTAAAGAAGGTTCTTTGAGATGGCTCCCAACAGTCTCACAACTGGGTTGTGCACGGTCACCCTATTCAAATAACAGACCATGTGATGGTCTCAAGCTCCTCTAGTATAAAAAGCACTTTCCCTCTCAGAATGACAGTTCCTTCCAACTCTTTCTAGGAATATAATAAACAAATTCCATGCGGGGCTGGAAGGGTGGTGGTTATGAAAAGTTTCGGAGCCATCTCAAAGAACCTTATTTACAAGGCAGCAACCTTCTGTCCTTCGAGTGGCTCCTCACAGGCCCTTTTTACATGGCTCTGCCGGGTGGGGGGGGGTCCGTGGATGTGCCAGTGCATGGGTGGGGCATGCACACGTCGGCACACATATCCCCACTCACCCCCCACTCATCCACACCCACGAAGCAACCGTTGTTTCCCCTGGTTGCTCCATGCATGAGACTGGTTGGGGGTGAGTGGGGATGCATTAGGCAGGTACACACATGCACCCTTATTCACTGCGGGGGCGTGCACTGTGTCATTCACATGGGGCTCCCCCACCTGCAGTGTGGGGGTGGGGCTTGGTTTGTGGATGGGGCTTGTGGCAGGGCTTGGCTTGGGGGCAGCAGCCTGAGAAGGGCCTAGGGATGCTAAATTCCGAAGTCTGGCCCTGCCTCTGACTCCTTGCCACCGAATAGTTGTGTTGTAGTCATTGTGAGTTGATAGTTTACTGCTGAGGGGGGAGACCGTGGGCTGGAGAAGGGGGATGAGGTATACATATATATGTGTGTGTGTGTGTGTATAGATTTAAGAGAATGGGCGGGAGCCAGTTCTCTTTTTCCTCCAGACACAGAACGGGTGGGGTTTTCTCTCAGTTTGTGCTGGGGTGCAGTCCCTCTGAATGGAGAAGCTAGAGATTCCCCCCAATTGTTTGGTCTGCTGTATACCATCTCAATAAAGAAGCTTGTTGGTGAATCTACCTCGTCCTCGTGTGTGCTGTCTGGAGAACAAGGCTGAAGACCCGACTGAGAATTGTAAGTGAACTGACCCTGGAACCCATATTCTCACAGGGAACGCTACATACTTGAATGGTTGTAAGCTCCAAATTTTAATATTTTCAGTTTAACGGCTACATGAACTGGACAGATCTTTGTACCTCAATGGATCCACCAGGTCTTCTAGAACAGGATATTTCATCTGCCAAGTGGTTTTCGTTCGTTTCTTGGAAAAGAAAAGCTAGCTTTCCTGTCTTGTTTTACTTTCAATTGTTTTCTCAAATTTGAACAAACTAATGAAGTAAAGAATTCTTCTCTGTGCAGCTACGAAAGAAGATACACCACTGCACTGTTAGAAGTCCCTGGTTAGACATATTTTTGCAGGATTTATTGAAGTATTAAACCAGCTTTTGACTGGAGTAACTCTCAAACTTTGGCAACAAGTGGATACTTTTGGAATGACACTGTTCCCTTTTGGAATATGAGAATGGTTGGCATGGATGAACACTCAAAACTCATGGTAAAATAGCAACTACCTCGTTAGTAAGGCATCTCTCTAATTACTTATGGTTTTTGAATGAGATGAAACTAAAACTTGACAAGCTTGTAGGCATTACTAACCAAATGAAAATTCACAAAATAGTAAAATTTGTCAAATTCTAATTTAGGTTACTCTACTTAAGTTAGGTTACTCTGCCTAAAATAATAAATTTCAATTAAGAACGTAAGTGCCATACTGGGTCAGACCAGTGGTCCATCTGGTCCAGCATCCTGTTGCCAACAGTGACCAACTCCAGTAGCTCAAGAGAAATACATGGACAGGTCATGGAAGTGTGACCTATCTCCTGCTGACCGTTCCCAACTACCGGTAGTCACCGGTTTAAGTTCCAACTTGTAGGCAATTATGGCTCTGTCCTTTAAGAATTTATCCAGTTTCCATTTGAAGCTAGTTATGCTGCTGGCTTTTACAGCCTCTTCTGGCAAGAATTCCACAACTGTATTTTCTGCTGCGTGAAAAAGTACTTCCTTTTATATCGGTGTGTGTCCCCTTGTTCTCTTATTGTGGAAAAGGGCAAACAACAGTTCCAGATTTACTTTCTCCTTGCCACTCATCTATTTTATAAATATCAATATTAATGTAGGAAACTTTTTTACTATTCGTTAATGAGAAGCAGTTGTTTGTTAATGATTTGTGTATATAAAGAGGACAGCTGCTCCCATTAAGGCTTTTTGTAGGTGTGTGCACCAGGGCCTCATGTCCTGTTTTTCGTTATTCTTTTCATTATTAAAATGTGTTTTAGCTTTCGTTAATAACAAAATGTCATTTTTTGTTATCGTTGCTGGTACTGATGTCAAATGAAGATTTGTTTTTGGTATTGTTAGTGCTATTGGTATACACACAATATCTAGTTTATTTTATATATATATATATATATATATAAAATCTAAGCTAAACCTAACCTATGTAGAATACAAAATATTCCTATCCTATAATCCTAATATATATAATAAAACAGCCTAGTATCTAAATATCTAATCTATATATATACACAAAATATATGGATGTGGGAGACAGGGGAAGGGAAAAGGAAAACTCAGAGGTATATCTACTATCTGTAATCTCTCTGTATTCTATATCATCTAATATATATATCTAAACTATACTACCTATATCTACACAAGGGGGGAGGGGGAGAGACAGGCAGGGGAAGGAAAAAGGTAAAATGTAAGGGGGAAGTAATAAGGATGGGAAAGGTAAGGTGGCAGGGATATATATGGGAGGATTTTTAGTGCAAGCACCAGCAGATTCTGCAAATGCACCCTGACAGAGCAATAGCTAACACAGAACCAGAGTTAAGCAACGCAGCCCTGTACTATGAGGGTTGCAGTGCCCTCCCCCAGAGCTCCCCTGATTGGTTCTGGGAGGCAGGAGGCATTGAACAATCACAGGGTGCCATTCAACTGCCTGGGACCTGCTTGCGGTGTTCATTGGCCAGTGATTATATCCATTAAGTCCTTTCCCTCCCATCACAGTCCCAGTTCAAGAGTTCAACACTGTTTCTGGTTCTGAGATATCTGCTCCCTCCTCCCCTCGCCACAGTTCCTTCCAAAAACACACCTGTCAGGCTGCTAGGCAATAATGACGTTCATCGTTGTTATTGATTTTGTTATTTTTTTTCATTTTTGTTATTGATACAATGAAAATGACATGCATACCCCAATCTCTTTGTGCTTCATTCTAGCACTCAAGCAGACTTGCTTGGAGGTTAATTTTTCTCCTCTCCACTTTGCAAGAAGTATAGGTCTGAAAGAGGTCTTTTGGCTCCAGACTATTTGTTTAGGAGAATAACTTAGGAAGCCAATCTCTCTCTCTTTTTATCCTCCACCCCCACCCCCTTTGACTAAGGTGGTTCTCACCCCTCCATTTATTTCATTATTAATTTTTTATTTTATTTAATTAGTTTGTCATTTTAATTCATTTTTTCATTTTACCTTTTAAATAGAGGTTTTGATTCTGCCAGTTGTGGTGCAAGCAGCATATTTGTTGAGATCAAGAGCTGGGTAAGAGATTATAAGATAAGTGACATTATTTTTCTTGTTTCTGTATTTCATCATCTTATTATTTGAATACTTGGTATTTTGTATTACTAAAAAAATGGTTTGTTTTTTTAATGATGCTAGCACCATGGTTTAATGGATGTGGGCTGCACAGTTTATATGGTAATGTTTGAATGGTTTTGTTTGTTTGTTTTAAGTTTTCAAATTGAATTTTGAATATCTCCTGAAGAAGACCAGAAGGTCGAAACATGTTGGATAAAGAATTACTTCTAATCAGTTCAAACACACTTGGATTCAAGCTACATTTATAAGAATTTTGGGACTGTTCTTTGAAGGACATTGGACATTATTGGATTATTATCCAGAGTGTGTGGTTGCCGTTTTCGTTTTTAAATGTCTGGCACATCTCCCTCTCTCTTTTTACCCCCCTGCTACCCTGCCCTAGCCACTTCCACTTATTCCATGCCCCTTATATACCTGCCCTACATTTGCTCAGTTTATATATTTCTACTGGCTATGCTACATGCCTGAGGAAGGACCTTGTGTGGCCCAAAAGCTTGCTTATTTCCACCAATAACAGTTTAATAAGAGATATAATTCAAACCATTTTGTTTTTGTGCTTCAGTAGTCTCCATGCCTCTTGCAGGTCTTTGATCCCTGTTGACTTCCCCTTTTAGTTTTCCCTTAACTAACTTCCTCATCCTTGCATAGCTCCCCTTCTTGAAGTTAAAACAACCTTGTGGTAGCCTTATTAGGCAATCTCTCTCCTAATAGCATGTTGAACCTAATTATATTGTGATCAGTATTAAGTGCCTCTGCCACCATTACTTCTTCCGCTAGACTGTCTGCTCTGGTTAGGACAAGATCTAAAATAGTTTCTCCTCTTGTGGGGGTCCAAGACAAGTTGCTCCAGGAAGCAGCCATTTATTGTGTCTAATTAGGATAGATAGTATATAAGAAGCTGCTGTCATGGATTTTCAGGCTGAAATGAGAGGAGGCTGCAGCAGGAACGTTCCATCAGGTTTATTCAGATACACAGCTGTGGGTCTCACTGGTATTTCTACCAATGGACCCTGCCTTACAGCAGAGAGATTTCTTTTATACCCAGTAGTAAACAAGCAACCACACGTGGTCGGGATCTAATCATACATGTACACACATAACCATATCTGACAGAAAATACCTCTTATTACTAGGCAGAAATTGGGTTGCTGACGCAAGCAAGTTCAGTTCCTCGGAACTAGAGATAAGGGGGCCCAAGGGTGGAGCGGGACATCTGTCAGGGAGTGTAGCTAACCCCCACACACGTGTCAACATTAGATATAGATAAGGGCCAGCACAAAGATGACAACAGGAAACCTCCTGGAAAGCTTTGCAGCATTATTTTCTTAATAGGTTATTTGAGCAAAAGGCAAGCTGCATTGCATAGTAATGGAATCTTAGGCCTAAAGCATTCTCAAGGATGCCAAAATACTATATAGCTTTGGGATTCTTCCATACTACCAAACTGAGTCATAGCAATGGTCTGAGACTCTTCAAGTTCCCCAGAAGAGGCCTTATCTAGGCATGTTGTGCTACCAGAGATCCTGAATTGGAGATGCTGGGAATTGAACTTGGGACCTTATACATGCAAAGCATGCGCTCTACCACTTGAGCCACTTTGAACCTTCCCACTTAGTTATGCTTTATGTTCTGTCTGCTGCTAACCCCTGCGTCAACAAAATTTGACCCATCTTTACTGCTCCTACTGCCAAGACTTTAGGCGATGCTCTAGCCGTCTCTTGCCTTGATTACTGCAACCTTCCCCACTTTCATCCTGACCCTTTCATTTCTGTTCAGTACTCTGCCACCTTGTCCACTACTTATGTTCAACAACTCCTCTCTACTGGGATATTAAGGGAGCGAGGGAACAAACTCCTTGACTTTATTCATCTCCAAGGCTGTTCAAGGCCTTGCTCCTCCCTACCTTTCTGCCCTCATTTCTTGCTATATTCCTATATGGGAACTCCTCCTCTTCCACCATCCTCACTTGCCTGAATCTCCTGCTCCTTTAAACCACCATTGCCTCTTCTCCCATGCTACCCCTATGCCTGGAACTCCCTCTCCAAGCATTCTGTACCCTGCCGATCTTCAAATCCCTAAAAACCTACCTTTCCTTCAGACTCTCTCTAACACACCCATCCATAGATTAGTTGTTTATGCTTCTCCTTATACCATCTTGTTCTTCAGGATCCCACCTCCCCTTGTAGGCCCATGCACCTGCCACTTCTCAGCTGCCTGAATTAATTCCTGTCTCTCTCTCTCTCTGTCCCTCCCATCTGCTTGTCATCCTTTCCCTTGTCTATTCCAGATTGCAAATCCCAGGCGCTAGTCATGACTATTCAGTCCCAGGAACATTGCTGGCTCTTTATAAATAAATAATAATGTTGTGACACTTTTGCAAAAAAGGGAAACGACATTCTAGACTGCATTAACAGATGCATCAATATCCAAGAAATGGGAAATAATTTACCCATTTCTTGGTACTGGTGTGACCTCTCCTGGAATACCTTTAAAGCCTTACCCGGCTTGGGCCCCTCCTATCTGAAAAACCACCTCACTCCTCGGGTCCTGGGGCGATCCTTGCGGTCTGCTTGGAGGTCCCCCAAGTTAGCCAGAGGGCCACAATGGAGAGGGCATTCTCGGTGGCTGGATCGTGGCTGTGGCACTCCCTCCTGGAGGAAGCTGTGCTGGCCCAGAGCCTGTTGGCCTTCTGCCGGGCCTGTAAGATCTGGCTGTTTGTCCAGGCCTTCCGGGAAGGGAGTGGGTAGCGGTGGGGGGTCAGGTTGGGTTAGGGAGGGTTTGAGTTTGGGTTATTTTAATTTGGGGGTTTTAGGTTGTTTTAATTTATTTTAGTTATGTGTTTTAAAATGTTATTAGCCGCCCCAAGATGCTTGTAGCAGCAGGGGGCGGCATATACATTTTAATAATAAATGTCAGTGCTGGACACGATGTTGACAAACTGGGGAGGATTCAGGAGAGCGCAACCAAGATAATATTGGGCCTAGAATGCAACCCAGATGAGGAAAGGCTGAAGGAACTGCTGATGTATGTTTAGCCTAGAGAAAAGATGAAGACTAGCAGTTTCCAAATATCTAAAAGGATGCTAGAAAAAAGATGGTAAACATTTGTTCTTATACAGACATGAAGTTTGCTGAGCTTTTTCCAGTTATTTTAGAAGGCAACAACATTTTCTATTTTGTCACTATCAACTGCAAGAGATTTAAATGGTTTTAACTGTCAAGGGTTTGTTGGCTACACTAACACATGTTGCAGATGAGTCTTGCTTTGATATGCAGTGACTAGCTATATTAGAGTCATCTGATCACTCACCTTCAGCTTTTGTTAATGTTAAACTGGCTCAAGCTTAATAAGATCAGTCTTTGATGTTCAAGCAAGCAATCGGGCTTCAAAAAATCCAGATGGAAGCACCACAGCATGTTGAATTACTCAAGAACTATCCACATACAAAAAATCAGCAGCCTGCATACATCCAACACAGTTCTGCTGGATATTTCCTTATTCTTATTATAGGTGGAGTGAAATCCCCAGAACGACTTGGCCTCCAACCACAATACGTGATTTCTTTAATGGTGGTGAGGTAAAATAATAATAATAATGCACCAACATACCAAAGGATCACATGACATTTGGTCTAAATATTAAGATTCTTTTGTGGTTAAAGAAAGTATTATGAGAAGGAAGGGAACTTATTTACAATCTGTTATACTAGGGCTCTCATGCTGCTGTCACTTTTCACGAGAGGTGGGCCTGAACCAAATCTTCAGTTCCATCCATCTCTAACACTGGGGGAGTTCAGATCCTAATAACACAACTGGAGCCCATTGGCAAGGGAGCCTCCATCAGCAGGAAGCTCAGAAATCCCCGTTTCACAGTCCATAGACTGCAAGATGAGAAGGAATGATAATCTTGTGGTTAAGATTCAGGACTGAGAGCCAGGAGACCTATGATTATTCCTGTCTCTGCCACAGGCTTCTGTGAATGCTAGGCACTCATTCTACAGTGGTGATCACCACAAAACTTATATATACTTAGCAAGACAGTTTTTCAGGAGAGTGCTGGTAAAAAGTGGTGTAAGTTTAGTTTGAAATGGAACAATATTAAATTTATTATTATTATTATTATTAACAAACATTTATATAGCGCCAGCAGTGTATCTGGCACTTTACAAAGTAATAAAATAGACAGGGTCCCTGCCCCTAGGGCTTACAATCTGAGAGACAGGAGCTGGGGGAGAGACTTAGGAAGGGGAACAGAGGGAGAGACAAGGGGTCTAACATTCATGAAGATGCGAGGTCTCAAGTGCACGTACTTGGCTTGGTTACGATGAGAATGACAGCAGGCAGGTCCATGTTGCAAGGATAAGGGTAAACCGATCGTAGGTATAGGAATAGTGGCTCAGCAGGATAAAGAGTCAGACAGAGCAGAGCGAAAGAGGTGAGTTTTAAGGAGAGATTTGAAGGTATGAAGGGAGGGGGCAAGGCGGATGTGGACAGGGAGGGAGTTCCAGGCATGGGGGGCAGCAAGTGAGAAGGGACGAAGGCGCTTAGGGGAGCAGGGAAGGCGTGGAAGGGTGAGAGAAGGGACAGAGGAGGAGCGAAGTGCACGGGCTGGAGTATGGAGGGCGATAAGTGCAGAGAGGTAGGGGGGAGCAAGGTTGTGAAGAGCTTTATAGGTGAAGACTAGGAGCTTGTGCAGGATTCGTTCAGGAAGGGGAAGCCAGTGAAGCGAAGAGAGGAGGGGCTGCACATGGTCGAAGCGACTGGCGAGGTAGATGACCCTGGCAGCAGAGTTTTGGACAGAGATGAGGGGAGAAAGGTGAGACCGGGGAAGGCCAGTGAGAAGGAGGTTACAGTAATCGAGGCGAGAGATGACCAGAGCATGAACAAGAGTTTTGGCAGACGAGACAGAGAGAAAAGGGCGAATCTTAGCAATGAATTAGAGCACCTCAAAGACTTAAATTAGCAAAACATACCAGTATCTTTATATCCATTTGTTTATAATGCCTTTTGTAAATATCATCACCACTTCCATACTTGACAGTTTCATCCATTTACTTCTCACTAACAGCTTGAGTTATCTTTTCAGCTGTGGCTCATACTAATTGTGGGAGCCAATAGGTAAGAATGTGGGGTAAGTTATTCTTATACCTTATTCTACGGCGTGATTACTTTAGTGGCCTTTCAGTACTTATATATAATTTGTAACTAAACGACATACTCAGTAATGCTAACTGAAACCACACTAAGCAACTCCTGAAAGCTAGAATTGTGTCTTTGTATGTAGAATAGCTCACTCTTTTGCTACTTTTGCAACAGTTTGAGTAATATTTTATTGAAGACATTAAGTTAAGCAATCACCCAAGTGTAGTAGCTTTAAGAGGTCTAGGGCACACATACAACAATAAAGTTCTATTCATGTGTTAAAAACAATTATTACTGATGCAGTTTGCCTATTTTTTCCTCATTAAAAATAGTATCAGTCTGAAGAACAAAAACCTTGTTTCACCCCCAAATCTGGGAGCCACATTCAATTTATGGGATTTATCCAGCCTGCATGATGGTGCTAAGCACCACTGTCTTAGAAAAACACAACTATGACAACTGGAGTGCACAAAGTCTGTTAGATCTGCCCTTGATTATATAATGCACATCTCTCTAAAAAAAAACACCCCAGAGTCTTCAAACAGGGTGGGATTGGAAGGGAAATAATGCACTGTGAAAATCTGGCTCATCTTTACTGCTCTGCAATCTTCCTCTCGCTGCCCTTCCCTGCTCTCACCTTGACCTTCTCATTTCTATTTAACACTCTGCTGCCATTGGTCATCCATTTCACATGTCGCTTTGACCATGTCCCTTCTCTGTTTCCTCCACTGACTGCCCCCCTCTCCCTTTACATCCAGCAAAAACTCTTTACCTTCAAGGTTCTTCCTGGCTTTGCTCCTCCTTAGCTTTCTTGCCTTACCACCTGTTACATTCCCACCCGGGAACTTTGCTCCTCCTTTGCCACCACCCTTACCCGTCCCAGAGTCTTCTGCTTCTTAAAACGTCTTCATCTCTTCTCCCATGCAGCCCTATGCCTGGAACTCCTTCCATGAACATACACATTCTGCTCCTTTCCGACCTTCAAATCCCTCCCCAAAACCTCTCTGCACCATCAGGCTTTCCCTTGCAACTCACCCCCACAGGCTGCTCGCTAATGGACCTGCTACCGTTTGATCATTTGGTGAACCCTTTCCCCCTGTAACTAAGCAACTATGTGCAGCTGTGACTTCTCAACTCCATTAATGGATCTCTCTCTCTCCCGATGTTGCCCTTTTCTTTGTCTCCCCTCCCTTGTCCATCTTAGATTGTGGAAGCCCCCTGGGGCTGGGACCGGTCTCTAAGTTAACAACTGTTTGATGACAAGCAGATTGCTGGCACTATATCAATAACAACAACAACATTGTAAGTGCTAAAGTCAGGTTGGATAAATTTATAGAAATATAAGGATAAATATAAGCCAATCCAAATTCACAAAATGACCTGTTATTTTAAAGGGATGGTGTCAAACCTGACAGGTCCAAAGTATAACAAACTTTATTTAGTTATTTATTTAAAGAATGATATTTTGGAAATCAAAATGGCAATGCATGTTCCAAATCAAAAGCTGCACAAGATCAAAATGTAAATATGTTCCTAATGTGAGACAATCCCTTCATAATAAAGGAAGGTTGAAAAAACACGGTGTTTTCACACAAGACACTCGTCTCCACCCACTATACATGTTACAGGGCACCCATAGTGCAACCCTGCAACATGTATAGTGGGTGGGTGGGTAGTGGGTGGAAAGTGTCTTCTGTGAAAACAGTCTGATATTTGCATTTAATAGATCTAGTACTTTTCATTATGTTCAAAAATGTATTTGAATTGTGTGACACAGTTACTGTGTTGGTCTAAATCTGGTTGGCATAAGGAATGAGACATTTCTTTGCAATTATATTGTATCACAACACCCTATTTGTTAGAATCAATTTTGTTGCAAAAGGTTTTCTTTCAACCAAACACCAAATGCATACCTAGGTGCTGATCCAAGCTTCGGGTGCGTTGTGTGTGTGTGTGCGTGTGCGTGCGTGCGTGCGTGCGCGCACGAACTCTAGATTGGCCCCATAATCATCAATGTGCAGGGATTATGAACGCAGTAAACCAGAAATGGATTTATTTTTACAAAGAGTTTCTAATGTGTAGTCAGTGTAGAGTTTCTAATGTGTAGTTCAGGCCTATTATCACAAAAATCGCCCACGTATGATAGAGTACATTTGGCAGTATTTGCTCAATTGTCATGGCTACAAAAGATAATTATGGCAGAAACCAAGCCTTACCTTTCTGCATCCCTGAAACTACCAATTCATTTTCTCTCCATATCCCAGCCTTTTGGGTGCTTGGCTATATATAGAATCAATGTATGCATTAATTAACAACAGGTGTGGTTTCAAAGTTCATTAAAGAATTAAAAACTGTATCCTCCTTTCCCACAGCCTTACTTACAGATGGTTGAAGGAGGTTTTTGAGTGTCTTATTTTTTGGCTTCCAATTTGGAATCCTTTTCGCATTTGAAAATCAATTTTTTATTTTGCTCAGTTCCCTTCAGAAGTCTTTAAAACTCAGGGCATGTGTAACAGTTACAGTAAATGGGAAAAATCAGCGTTACTGACCAGAGAACAATTCTCTTAAAAAAGGGTTTTACATATTTTTTTATCCGAAGGAAATGAGATGCTGCACCTTCTCTCAAAAGCCATAGCTTGAGCTGGTACAGTACAGTAAAGATAAACTTTTTTAAAGTAGTACCTATAACATACAAGCCTAATGTAATACACCGAGTGTGGCAAAACCTCTTTCCCTGCTGCATTTTTTAAATGTTTGAAAAGGTGTCAGAATATACACTGGATGCAATGTGCATTAAATGACAAAAAGTTAAGCCAGAAAGCAAGACTTAATAATCACCTGCATTTCTTGTAACATGTGAAGTACTTCATCTGGCTGTCAGGCTGTCTGTCTGCTCCATCGAAGTCAGTGCAGAGGCACAGAGCAGTGTGGGATGCCTGCCAGCAGCCATTGCAGTAGAGATGGCTTTTAAAACAGGGGAAGAGAAGATGGGAACTTTTTAAAAGTGCAATTACGATCTCCTGGGAGAAAGTAAAAAGGCAGGAGAAAGCGCTTGTGTGAATGCAGCCTACATCCTATTAGCAATGTTGATTTAGACACCTTGGGGCCGATCCCAAGCCCGTGCAGCACACCCGATGTGTACGTACAGGTACAGCTCTCACGCACGCACCCCATGTGTAGCCCTGCTATGGGGACTATAGTGCACGTGCAAACTGTGCATGAGGGTCTGTGCACATGCCCTTGCAGAAGCCACGAGTGTGGGAGTTTGGGATTGGCCCCGAAGAGACCAAATTCCACTAACTTTATTCAAGGATGATAATGATCATTATAAACATTTGTATAGCACCAGCCATGTACCTGGTGCTTTACAGAAGAAAGATAAAAATGTGGTCCCTGCCTATGTCTTACAATCTAAAAAGACAAGGCGAGGGGACAAAGGGAAGACAAGGGAGACGCAAACAAACATGCAAGCTCTGCCACAGACTTCCTGTGTCAATTTGGGCAAGATAGTTTTTCTGCCCTTACAAGATGTTAGATAGATAAAGCCATTACAGCACGTTGGGCGGTGCTCATAGAATAGCAATGGAGGGCTTTACGGTACCTACAGTACACTGGCAAAAGGCAGCGCAGGGTAGCACCTTACAGGGAGGAGGCGTGAGCTTCTGTAGGCAGTGACCAACGACTACATTCTCTAGCTTTATCCAACCATTTTATAGCAGGACTTTCCCCACAAGATGGTGGCTGTTGTCTGAGACAGGATAGACCATTGGCAGGGACCCATGTTGACTGCGTTTTCCCTATTGCCAAACAAAGTGAACACAACTCTTGTGTTACCTAAATGGGAATTTTGTCATTGACTTCAGTAGGGTCAGGATTCTACTCAGCTAAAGTATTTAAATGGCCTCTGCTTACATGTTTCAACAGAAATGCAGAAAGGTCAGGCGGCCATTTGGGGGTACAACTCAAGTGCAATTTTTCTGCTGCACTCCAGCAAGAGCAGGATCCACTGTCTAATCACTGCATAGCTTAGACAAGGGTAGGGAACCTCAGACCTGGGGGCCAAATGTAAGCCACAGCAAGTTTTTATGTGGCCCCTTTCTAGTTCCAGGATCTGACGCCTGAATCCTGTCCCAAAGTATAGAAACCTGAGCTCAGGTTAAGTGGGCAAAGATAAGGGCCTGCATACGAGGGGACACATCCATGATCTGGACCCTTCTTTTCTTCAGTTCACCTCTTACACACCCCCACCTCCTGTGCAACCCTCCAAGGCTTGTACCAATTTTCAAAGTGGAAAGGTTCCCCAGTGTAGTCTTTTGCATTGTGGGGTTTTGGGGGTGCTGCAGTACACACATGACAAGGTAGGCACCATATACTCAGTATCAGGTCACTAGGCTTTGTTGCTTAGGGACTGGAACAGGGATAGTGGATCCAGATCAGTCCCTGACCAGGAGAACCAGCCACACAGACCCTTTCCCAGCTAGCTAAAGTACGAACTAAGGGTCTCTTATACAGCACAGGATAGTTTGAGGCAATGGGAAGAGGGAACAAAGAAAGAGGACAAGTCAAGAACATAGATTAAATCTTAGCTCCTTGGGCGGTGTGAATAGGCTCTACCTCTCAAGCCAGGGAGGTGCTCATGGCCATTTGACTCAGACCTGTGCAACAACAGCCATATACCCTTACAAGGTATTTACTGATTTTTATCCATATATGGAGCTGTAGCCTGCCCTGGACACGTCAGAACATGCCAACATTTCCCCCCCCCCCTTTTTTTTTTAAAATGAGGACAATGTTGGGGTACAATTGCTAACACCTAATGTCTACGGACATTGGAAAAAGAGAGCATTTGGCTTCCTTTGCTTGGCACCTTAACCAACAGCATAAACCAACAATAGCAGCAGTGACACATTAAACTCCCATGAGAATGAAACTCAGTGTACACACAACAGGGTGTAAAACATAGTTTTCAGGGATGGAGCATCCAGGCTGTGGGCAGTATGGGCCACTGCTTTCTCTTTCAGCTCAGTGAGGTGCTGGATGGACAACAGGCTCTCCTGCCTTGGATTATGAATTGCATCAACATCAATCATCAGGACAGGTATTGACCAAAACATTTACTGAGAGAGCAGTCAGACTCGCTGGAGAGGACACCTCCTCCATCATCTCTGGATTCTCAGCAGCTGGTAGGCACCTTATGTGGGTAAATGCTGTTCAGGGAGATGCAGAACCCATCTGGGTTACCCAGGCAGTTCTTTGTCACCAACCCTGAATGAGTCGTACTCCAGGGCGCACACCTGGTTTCCTAGGAAAACTGTCTCCTGGATCAGGCCTTGATCCACCAGTCTCAAAAAGTCCATTTTAGTCAAGTTCACAGTGGCATGGTACTCACACAAAGTCGTTTTCAGCAGGGTACAGCAGGCTTGGTTTATTTCCAGTCCGTGTTTGGTGACAATCCTTGTTGCTAGGTAACATTGCAAATACGTATTGTTAGGGAAGACACCCATGCTGTTCATGTGAAACACCGGTCTCACCTCTCCCACCCATCTAGGGATAGTAGTAAATATAGTGCCAGCAATGTACCTGGCACTTTACAAAGAATAAGATAGACACAGTCCCTGCCCAAGAGCTTACAATCTAGAAGACAGGGGGAGCGTAAACAGAGAAGGGGGAACAGAGGGAGAGACAAGGGATGCAACAATCATGAGGATGCAAGAACTCAGGTACACATTCTTGGCTTAGGGTATTTTCAGACGTTACGAGATCACAGTCAACCACAGTGAACCAAGCTCAATCCCGCGGTGGGGCCAAAGCACCTGAACGTCTGTTCGGCGTCCGCCAGATGTTCACCACGGTCAATACCCACATGGGGTCAAAATCAACCACGCTTCCGGAGCTCCCCTCCGGATCATCTCCAAAAGCGTGGTCAAAGAGATTCCCGATGGGAACCAACAAAAAGTAATGTCTGGCTGGCAACCACGGGCCAGAATAAAAGGAAATGATTCCCAGCCAGGGACAAAGCATGCAGCGTCGCTGCCAGGCAACCAGCAACAACGCAGGCTGGGGAGGGAGATTTTAAGGGCACACAGCAGCAGCCGGGACGAGCCACCCCGGCGCCTTCCGGGTGCTTTGACCACGGCCCGGCATCAGCATAATGTCTGTTGCGCTGCCCCGGGCCCTGATCTGGCAGCCCGATTCCCTGCCATGGTCCCGTCATGTCTGTTCGGGGCTTTTTTTGACCACGGGGGGTGGTTGTTCGGTTCACCCCCGCCGGCAATCGGGACCGCGTAACATCTGAAATCACCCTTGGTTACAGTACAATGGGAGTTTGCAGATAACAGGTGGGGGATAATCCTAGGTGGGGATGATTAACAGGAGGCAGGAAGGGCAGAGCGGAAGAGGTGAGTTTTGAGGCGGGACTTGAAGGTATGAAGGGAGAGGGCAAGGCGGATGTGGGCAGGGAGTTCCAGGCGTGCAGGGCAGTGAGGGAGAAGGGATGAAGGTGGTTGGGGGAGCAGGGGAGGTGTGGGAAGGTGAGGGAGGAGATGGAGGAGGAGCGGAGTGCTCGAACAGAGGTTTGGAGGGAGATCAGGGCAGAGAGGTAGGGGGGAATGAGATTGTGAAGGGCTTTGTAGGTGAAGACGAGGAGCTTGTGCAGAATACGCTCAGGAAGGGGGAACCAGTGTAGAGAGGAGAGGAGCGGCTGCACATGGTCAAAGGGACAAGCTAGGTGGATGATCCTGGCAGTAGAGTTTTGAACAGAGATGTGGGAAGGTGAGAGCAGGGAAGGCCAGCGAGGAGGTTACAATAGTTGAGGCATGAGATGACTAGGGCATGGATGAGAGTTTTGGCGGAGGAGAGAGAGCCAGAAAAGGGCGGATCTTAGCAATAATGTTGTGGAGAGAGAAGCGGCAGGATTTGGCCATGGAGTCAAAGTAGGGTTTGAAGGTAAGGTGCGAGTCGAAGATAAAGCCCAAGCTACGGGCTTGGGGGACAGGGAGGATGGAGACGCCGTCAATGGCAACTGACAGGGAAGAGAGAGAGGAAGGATTGGGAGGGAAGATAAGGAGTTCAGTTTTCATCATGTTCAGTTTGAGTTGGCGTTGAGACATCCAGGTGGAAATATCAAAGACATAGTTGGTGAGACGAGCTTGAAGAGAGGAGGAGAGGGATGGAGTGGAGAGATAGAGTTGAGTGTCATCAGCGTATAGGTGGTATTGGAAACCACGGGAGGCAATGAGTTTGCCTAGGGAATGGGCGTAGATAGAGGAGAGGGCCAAGGACAGAGCCTTGGGGACGAAGACGAGTAGGGAGGAGGAGGGGAAGGAATTAGGAAGAGATACATTGAAGGAGCGGTCAGAAAGGTAGGAAGAGAACCAGTCGAGGACAGAGTCCTGGAATCCGAGGGAGTGAAGCGAATCAAGCAGGAGCGAGTGGTCAACAGTGTTGAAGGCAGCAGAGAGATCAAGGACAAGAATAAAGGCAATTGGATTTAGCCACAAGAAGATCATTGGTGATCTTAGCCAGAGCGGTTTCAGTGAAGGGGGCAGAAGCCAGATTGGAGGGAGTCAAGGGAGAAGTTGGCGGAGAGGAGGTCGAGGCAACGGGAGTAGACAACGCGTTCAAGGAGCTTGGAAGCAAAAGGGAGGAGTGATACAGGACGGTAATTAGGGGGTTCAGAGTGGACTTTTTGAGGATGGGGGAGACAGTGGCGTGTTTAAAGGCAGAGGGGGAGCTGGTAGAGAGCGAGAGGTTGATGATGTGCAGGAGGAGAGGGGCGACGGTGGAAGCAATGGTGTCCAGGGGGCAAGTGGAGGGGTTGGAGGAGGAGAGCAGGGAGATTTCCTCAAGGGAGGTGGGAGGACAGGAGAGAGGTGGTGGGAGGAGGGATAGGGAGAGGTGGCTTCTGCACACACACATCTTTTGAAAAGTGGAACTTTGGCTCCCGAGAGTCCTGGCACTTTGGAAAGTCTTACACCGTCTCATTTCTCTTACAATACAGTTATGATCAGGGCTTCCTTGGTTTCCAGGACTCTGTTCTCAACTGGGTCTCTTTGTCTCTCTCGAACTGTTCCTTCAACTTTTCTCTTGCTGGTACCTTCTCTACGTTGCTCCCCAAAGCTCTGTTCTGGGCCCTCTTTTTCCTTTACACTCTTTCTCTGGGTAAACTCATTGAATCTCATGGCTTCCAGTACCACCTGGATGCTGATGACACGCAACTCTCTCTCTCCACTCCTGTGCTCTCCTTCTCCATCCAGTCTTGTATTGCTGACTGTTTCTCCGACACCTCTGTTTGTATGCCTCGCTGCCAACTCAAGCTTAATATGGCCAAGACAGAACTCCTCATCTTCCCCCCAAAAAACGTTCCCCTCCTACTTCCCTCTGTTTCCATTGAGGGTGTCACCATCCAGCCTGTCCCTCAGATGCATAGCCTGGAATTAATTTTTGACTCCTCCCTCCTTTACACCTCAGATCAAGACTGTTGCCAAATCCTGCTGCTTTGTCCTCTATAATATTGCTAAAATTCAGCCCTGCCTTACTGCAAAAAAAAAAACACAGTCCACGATCTAGTCATCTCTCACCTGGACTACTATAACTTCCTCCTTACTGGTCTCCCCTGCTCTGATCTCATCTCCGTTCAACGCTCTGCTGCCAAAGTCGCTTGTCCATCGCTTCGATCACATTCAGACCCTCCCCTCTCCGCCCTACGGTGGCTCCCTCTACAGGAACGCATTCAGCACAAACTCCTCGTCTTCACCTTCAAGGCTCTTAATGGCCTTGCTCCCCCAGATCTCTCTGCTCTTGTAGCCTGACACATCCCTGCCTGGGAGTTTTTCCTCCTCCTCTGCCCCCACCCTTGCCTACTTGCAACTCCCCTGCTCCTCTAAATGTCTTCACCCCTTCTCCCTTGCTGCCTCCATGCCTGGAACTCCCCCCTCCTTGCATTCATTTGTTCTGCTTCCTCCCTTCCAGTTTTCACACCCCTCCTGAAAACCTACCTCTTCCATCAGGCTTTCCCAGGCTCATCATGAATGAAACTGCATCCTCCTCCTCCCTCTTCTCAAACCCATGAATGTATCCTTGTCTCTCCTGATGTTCACCTCTCCCTCGTCTCCCCCTTCCTTGTCTCTCAGATTGTAAGCCCTTTGGGGTAAGGACTTGTCTGTACTGCGTGCACAGTGCTAGGTACATTACCGGCACTATATAAGTAATAATAAATACTCCTCCTCCTCAGCAGACTGGGACTTGCAGTGGTCAGTGAGCATGGCTGTGAAAATCCACTCACCAGCTCAAGAAGTTTACTCCCCAGGGGTGAGCAGGCAAGTAAATTTTTACATACCTGGTTATTATTCTTATACTATACTATGACCATAACACAAAAATATTTGAACAGTCTTTTAAGACTTGGATATGCTAAACTATTATTTAGATCAAACCACTGAATATAGAACTATTTTACATTTGGTGGGCTAACAGGTTGGGAAGGAAAGTAGTCTCCGATATCACCTCTGCTACAGAACTAGATATCCCAAATTGCCTTTCCAGTAAGTTATTTCCAACTTTTGGCAGCGGTTAAGGGCCTATGGACCCCATATTAATTTGGATAAGAGAAAGTCTTCTTCCCACCTCCACTGTTAATCTTCCAGCATGGATGGCTAATACCTCCACCGTAGGCACAGATATTCTGTAAGTTTCCACTATTACCAGTGGACTATGAACTAATGACAATTTTGTTTAAGATTACATTTAGGCATAATTATACTTCCATCCAGTTATGACTATGAAACCAAAGCTTGAAAAAATACTATTTTTTCCTGACCAAGTCTTCGTTTTGGTGAAAGTGAGAGACAGTTCGGTGAGAGAGTGACAAACAGCCTTTTTAGCAGGCTGCTAAATTATTATGGCCTACACCTTGGAAACCAAAGCAGGAATGCTGCCAGACTGACCAGAGTTTCCCAGTCAGTTGCTTAACAGATCTAGTTAGCTGACACTCTGTATACCCAAACTGTATGAGTTGGGATTATGTTGCACTAGAGTGAAGTTATTTTTCTTCCCATTACACTGGCCTTTGAACAGAAATATCTTGTTTACACTTTATTTTAGGGTTTCCCTTAGAGCATGTACTGTACAGTAATGTCACAAGCTATATTTAAAAAAGCCTACTTACATAAGAACATGTTTCCTAGTCTGAGTCTCTGAAATAATTGTATTTGAAAATTATTTAAATTTGTAGTCCTACAACACACTAGAGAAGTATTTCAAGAATTAACCTACTATGAAAATAAAGCAGGTAGACCTATGAGCTAAATTTTTATATTACACATAGCCAAGTCAGACTATTACAAAGAATTAATCATTTGCTCCCATCCAGGAAAACAATTTATTTTAATGCATATGTACCGAGGTAACAAATGTAAATGAAATCCATGATCCAAAGTATTAATACTGAACAGATTAAACCTAAGGTATTTAATTCTATTCATTGTTTATTTTCATTTTTAGATAGTGGAAATCTTATACAAATCACAAACAGTTCCTCTTGTCTGCAGTTGTCCACATGAATTGGTCAACGACTAAGTATAGATGCTGTATTTTTAGTATAAAGGATAATATGGTAGTTAGCTAGCAACCATTAGTTTCAACTACAGTAAAGATACAAACTTTTGTAATATAAGTTAATTGCCATTACAAAAAATGCAACTGTATTAGCTAATAAGATACAAAAATCTGTAACGTCTATAAATATAAGGAAATGCAAGGAACTAACACAACAGATTTCTGGATAGCAATTCAATATCCAAATAGACACACACATGGCATGTTTCACAGCAAGAAAGAATATCCAAACTACCAGAGAGATCCAAAACAGGACAAATTCCAAACGCACAAGTACAGGGACATAAAATGGAAGCAACAAGATGACCAACTCTGAACCAGCAGACAAAGGAGTCAGTCAATGACAGTTATAAAGTATTAGGCGTCTGACAGGGGCTTGTCAAAAACAGCTGTTGTTGGATCCTGATTGATAATGTTTTTATTCTGACTGCTGAAACACTGCAGACAGTCATAGGTCTGAGAAGCACCCCAATGGGGGCGCGCGCACACACAAAGTTATTTAACAGATGTCTAAAGAAGATTAAACCACAACATCTTTAAAAAAAAACCAAAACAACCAACAATATTCACTGCTTAATGAACTTGCATGGAAAGTAATTCTTAAGAGACTGAATTTATTTCATCGTAATGATGAATGCACAGGAAAAGTTAAAACCATAATGAATGTCATCTGCATAAAAACACAGCTGCTCAGATAAAAGAGCACTTTAGACAAAAGAAAGTGTGATAAGAATTGCTATGATTTTTTAAAATTCCTCCATAAAAAGGTGAAAGTGTTTAAACATTTAAAAGCTAAAGATCCATTAAAATCTATCTACAAAACAGAACCACAAAAGAACTACACTGAAAACAAAGTTCTCTTTCCCTCTTTCTGTCAGACCCTCAACAGATATGAGGGATTCTATCATCTTCTAGTATGGAGTGAGGACACTTACTAGCTTTGTGTAATGAAAATCTTATGAAAATAAATTCACAGCTCCTGTGCTGTTTTTTTCCCTAAAGAAAAAAAATTAAACATCAAATGGTTCTAGTCTACTGTACATTAGAATATGGGTAAAGCCACATTCTGTTTGGCTAGCTGGGCCTTTTTGATGTCATAGCCATGTAGCACCTTCCGACTGTGCATAGTTGGGACCTCATCAGAATCCTTATGTCTCATGGGCCAAATTAAACAGTGGTAAAAGAAGTCCTAGGATGCCTATGGAGTTGACTCCATTTGAACTTGTGAATTTGGCCCATTAGCTTCAATTTAGAACAAAAGGGAAGAAACAGTAAGAGGACTGTTCAACTTACCCAGTTCATTTTCAAATGAAGAGCAGCTATAGCCTGAAGCCCTTCCTCCCTGAGCCTGTAAAACTGCTTTCCCTCTTATTTGTAGCCCAAGTTTCCTCTTTTGTATGCCTGTCTTCCTACAAAGCATATTTTTCTGCAGACATGAGGGAACTTTAATTTTGGTATCACCTGATAGGATCTAGATTAAGGCTCCCAGTTCAGTCTAATTCATCTTCAGTTAAAAGCAGCCCAACCATTGGACACAGGACAGGAGTGCCTGAAGTGAAGGCAGGTTGCTTTCTATGAGTCAACAGTGAATTGGAAGCTGAACTAGGCCTCCCAATATTGTCCCTGGTTGTGAGAGAGAGAAAGCTGGGACAGATATGGCAAAGGAGGAAGAGGAAAGTGGCAAAGTTCTCACAGGGAGCAGATTATGGCACTCACCACATTTACCTCTCAATTTGTATTTTTACATAAAATCAGGAACTATTTAATAGCTCCCAAATCAATTCTGATAACAGAAAGTGAGTTAACAATTTTAGGTCTTGGAGGGAATGAGGCAGTTTTGCTGAGGGAAGAATGATACAAATGGCCCAAGGAAATTATAACAAGTATAAAAACATCATTTTTCAAAGTATATTTTAACTACAGTTGTAGAAGAAAGGTCTTTAAACTGGTTCCTTACTATTTTATCTTATCCTAGAATAAACTAAAAAACCAAAAATCTTTCAACTGAAACTTTTATAGTGGAAGGATATGCTGCATAAACCCCTGAAAAATTAGTTTTTAAAAAGCTTTAGAAAAATGAAATACAGCAGATGGATGTCTAATGTAATATGCCACTGCCGGATACTCATTAGGATAGCTACTCAGTCCTTGGGGAGATGAATGCAAAAGGCACAACCATAGAAGGTTTGCACCAACAAGATACCCACTGTTGGCTTAATGCTCTACTATGGACCTAATGAATGGCCTAATAAGTTTTAGTTTATTTATTTTTTGTCGTGACCAATTGGTCTTTGACACAAAGCATAAAACAAAGCATATTAATGGCCTAATAAGCAAATCAGTTTTAATTTTTTTAAGCCATGTAGCCACATCAAAACCCTGATAATCTGGAAAGGAGAGAAATATTGCTTTCCTGGAAATGAACAGTGCGTTTTCAAATTGAACAAAAACTTTGTTCTGAGGAAAAATCTTTTTACTAACATTCAACTCTGAAGGATCTTCTGAGGGCAAGTTATAAAGCTCTGAAAAACAGGGGGTTATAAACTTTGAAAAATATGGTCTGAGGCACTGACAGTGCTATGATAGCATTCTTGAGTATGTGATTCAGGAGATGATCCCTTTCTGGAACTCTCTAATGCTATTCCTACATATGCATCCACAGCTGATTTAAATTAATTTAATTTTGCTGTTCTTTAATTTTCTTCACTAAAAGCTCATCTCCTTTTTCAAATTATTCACTACTTAGACTGAGGCTGCAGTGTTATGCAGGCTAATCTTCACACTCAAGAGAATTCCAAATCTGTAACAAATGCTGATATATGTACACACATTGTGCCCTAATTCTCCCTTCAAAAAACTCCCACTAAATCTATGGTTTGTGCCTCATAACCCTTTTTGAATCAACTAACAAGGTACTTGTGTTTTTGTTCACTAAGGCTTCAGACGTAAGCATGACATTCCTCGCTTGCAAGATTTACAGGTGCTTTCTGTGGCCATGATTTCCAGATAGTCTATGGAATCCGCACCCAAGCTAAATACATAATGTCCACAGATTCTTAGCACATTTACTCTTCAAGAGACATAATTGTGGTATTTTTTCATCATTTAAAGACTTTTAGTTTTGCATGTGCAGAATTCTGTATCATGGTGTTTCTATTGACAGTGCAGGAAAACAATATGCAGTGAGAAAAATTAGTGGTAGACAAATAGTAACTCCCTATTTCAGTAGTGTAGACAACTTTACTGGAAATAATCATGTACCTGATTCACAGAGTACTCATTTGACAAACAGACTTTCTGGACTAAATGCAAAAATATATTTACTGCAAGCCATAACAAAGTCTTGCTACCAAACCATAAAGAAACTGAAAGTAGAATTAACAGGTACAATGACAATTTGAGAATCAGTCCTTCCTAGTTTTTCAGATTCTTGAAGGCTCGAGGTCCTTTTCTTCTAGTAAATTTATCAGCAGGGTGAAGCTGTCTTTTACTGCTTCCATATCATCCAACGAGCAAGGCTTAAGAATCCAGCGTTTTCCTCGTGCAAGCGGTTCAAGTTCAAAATATTTTTTTATCTATTCAAGAAAAGACAAATATGCAAAATTAATAAAAATATAACCCCTTTTCAGATTACAAACGATCTTTTTAGAAACAAAATGTGCAAACGATCTAGGATGCTCATTTTGAGAATCACTCCCACAGCTGTTCTTATAATACAGGTTATATGTTGTGACCTGAAAGTATTTTCTTTAGGGGTGAGTGACCTGCTTGCTAGCCACCACTCTACCAATACATTTAACAGCATGGTAGGTCTGAGAAAGAATTATATGCACTTAAGACACAGGAAAAAGTATACTATATGGAACATAACAAAAATAACTCGCAGCAAGCAATGGTGTTTGATCTTTAAAATTAAACCTATACCATTACTGCATGGTATTGTTATAGGTAGACATATTTAGCCACATAATGAAAATAGAAAAATATTTACATTTCAAGAACTATCCTAACCTGAAGTTACAGTGTAGTTTTCCTGGAAATGAATGCAATGTCTTATACAATCAGATATCTTTGGTTAGATAAAGACTATGATAGCACTATGATGGAGATAACCTTTAGAGGTGAAAAAGTGCAGCTGTAGTCTGTACAGCACCTAGCACGCACTAGGAATTAAAAAATAATTCTTAATTACATATTTTACCAAACATATTAAAACAAATTAGGTATTTAAAATGTGAACCCTCTTGAAAGGAAATATTCAGAAAGATGTAGGAACCCTGAAACTGTTTTGTTGTCCTTCACTCCCCCTCCACTCTCACAAAAAATAAATAAAAACTCATTAAAAATCTTTATCTTGACACAACATTCTCTGCATTTGGTATATAAAAGTGCTAATTTTTACTGGTTCATTGAATTTCTTGATAATTTAAAAATATATAAAATGGTGGCACTTTTTAGACCATCTTGATCCGTTGAGTTTATTGTCCTCTATTTGTCAAGGAAAATTCCAAGATTTACTTTTTTGCGTTGGATAATATCTTTGATCCAAGGAAATCTGCAAGAGCTTAGCTTTGTCAGACACAAGTTATACTCTAGCTTCAGTGAGATGCATCAGCTTTTTGTTACTGCCAAAGTATTGACAGAAATGTTATTGTAAAGTTTAGCGTGAACCTTTTTAGCTTTAAAAAACCCTGCAAGTTCTCTTACTGGAAGAATCACAATTATATACAACTATTATTGTCAGAGGTGCCCTTAGAGGCCTCATCCAAAGACCTATGCTAGCCACTGTACAAATTAAAGATAATGCTATGATATCTAACCAGCAAGGTGTAAACTCTCTGTCCCTATAATTTAACATTTTAAATTATATAAAGTTTATTAGACAGGGCAAATCTAAATTTAATTCTTAAGACTATATATTTCCGATGATGTTGTAAACAAAAGATCTATATTGAAAATACTATTGCAAAGTGGGAATGATTACTTATTGTTTTTAAGTAAAGATAACTATGATTAATACTTTGGGCAATGTAAATGGTTACACAAGATAAACATTTCATCTTAAAATACGGTCAGTGACAAGAGACATCACACAGCTTAGAAGCAAGCCAAACATGGGTTTATTAAGAACTGAGATGTCCTCCTAGCAATGACTACAAATATACATCATGTCAGGAATACAGATGCTGATAGAATACTTTTCCTAAAGAACATTTCCCCCCCTTAAAAACAAAATAAAATAAAATAAAATAAAAACCACTTGTTATATTTCCCCCAACATTAAATATATATAAATACCACCAATGGAATCTAGACGTGCAGTTTCTTGCCAAATTGCCTAAAAACGCAAGGGCATAGCCATCTTGAAATGGAAGACCACCTCCATGCCTACATAATAATGTCATTTCCCAGAATTAAATTTTCAGCACAACTTAGATATCCACCATGCTAACATTACATCTGCATGATAGTATGCATTTAAACAATTATGCATGCCAAATTTTTGTGCTGCTGAAAAGTACAATGTAGACAAATTAAATGATGTTAAAAACAAAGTACATAATCATATTCATGGTATTAAGAGTGCATTTCCATTCGATTAAGAGTGCATTAAGATTACAGCAATCTTACACTGTATTTAAACTGCTAAATAGAGAGAGGAGCTGTATAATCCGCCCCCCAACAAAACAAGGTTTCAGAATAGCCATTTGATAACAAAGCCTGCTGGTGTTAAGCTGACAAATATGGCTGAGTAACCTGAGATTTTCCAGACACCTCTGCCTATAGAATGTCAAGCTCACGCCCCCTACTGGTGGAGCACTGTCATCTGCCCCACTAACTACTACATGAAAGTCAGCTGTTACAATATTTTTTTTTTACACTAGATGCTTGGAATGAAGTCAATTCTTTGTAAAGAGCTGATGGCTAGATGGTATCACATTTTAATGACATCCATAATCTTCAAAGTTACATGAAAATGCATAAATGAAATTGCATCCGTTAAGGAAATAATGACACTAAACATTTCAGTTGCAGTCCAGGTAGCATTTTAGTTTCCAATTCCATGCTACCTGGAATAATAAAAGCAGCATTACTTACCAAACCACAGAAACTGATTTAGTATACTAGCTATAATTTCAATGACTGCATTTTCCAGAAGTCATGTCATATTTCAGTATTATGCAATATTATTTTAATAAAATTATATCAGAAATAGTATTTCATCATCAGCTTTGCTTTGACGTACAAAGAAGGTATGCTCTGTTTATCAACAATCTGGTGTTAAGTGTCTTGTTCCCACTTTCACTAATTTGATAAATACTCTCAGACACAGCCCAGGGCCTGGTCACTGATGAAATAGGAGGATGTTTCTTGTTCTGCAGTAGCTTTTGAAGTTGGAACCTCTGATGGTGACGCTGCCACACAACTGTTTGAGATACCCACTGGGGATAATTAGAGAAAAGAATTTGTCTATATCTGGATTTCAAGGAAGCCATTTAGCAAAGTTACTATATTCAGCCTATTTATTTTGGCAATGTAATGTCAGAGGCACCTGTGATCTCCAATAACTATGAGAATTTCCTGTATGGCTGTTATTATATTCTTTAATGTAAATTTCACACTACAATGGAAACACCTCAGTAAGATCACAACTTTGAAAACTGATGAGGTTTTTGGGGGGTTTGGAAAATTAGTTTATTACACAAGCATTTAAACCAATGCCTCCATTTTCGACCCATATAATTTGATTCTAAAAGCAGTACTAGCAATAAAACAGGAAACAGTTGTGTGATTTAAAGGTAAGACAGTTTCAGCGTACTCCTTCAATTAAAGGGATCTTACCATTGGAACAGGTGGCTGGACAGTCTGCACCCCAGGCTTATTGTTTTGATGCCAAATGGCTGTGTGTTGTGTAGATACTTCATTGCAAGAGCATTACCCTATCACTCTGAAGATTATTTGAGCATAATCTCAAGATAATCTAAAGCATTATTCTATTTATTTATATCAAATGTTCCTTTCTTTAGATTTAGTTTGGTTTTATACTCATTGTCCACTTTACACCAACACAATTTTAAAAAGAAGGCAGTAACAAAAAGCTAGACTGTAAAACGGCAGGGCGGTTCTCCGGTCCGAGGCAGGAAACTGCGGTGGCCACTCTCTGGTTCAGTAGATGGCACTGAACAAATGTGCCTGCTGCTGGGAAAGGCTGTCCCACTGCTGGCACTGGGAGTAGGACAGGGGTGGGGCCAGCTGGACGCATGCACATCTATTGTAGCCTCATACTTACTTAGCCTTCCCAGTGCCCCCCCCCCACCATGATGGGCAGCCATGGCAGCCCCCACCCCACGGCAGAGATGTTGGGGCTGAACAGATGCACTGGTGGCCCTTAAGCCCAGAATTGGCACCTGGGAACTTCCAGAGAACGCATTCCAGGTCAGCCACCTATCTGCCCCAGGGCAGTATGGGTCAACATCTTGCGGGAGGGGAACAGACATGCGGATGAGTTCCGGCCAGCATCACATCTGTTTTCACCCTTTGTCACTTTTTTCCAAATTGATTTCCTATTGGATTGTTTCGTTCTGCTCTTAAACAGGATGGAAACCCCCAAACTATCCAAGTGATGTTCAAAGAGGGTCTAATGTTTAGTTAACTCAGGCCCTTTCTAACAGGTGCGGGTGGGTGGGCGGCGCGTTTCCAGGGACCCACACCCGTCTCCACCCATATCCATGCATGGAGCATCAGGCATTAGCACCCATTGTGTAGGGGATGGATGGAGTACCACCCACAGTGTTCTCACAGATGCCTGCCCATCTCCCCGCACCTGCCGCGGCATTCAAACNCCAAGTGATGTTCAAAGAGGGTCTAATGTTTAGTTAACTCAGGCCCTTTCTAACAGGTGCGGGTGGGTGGGCGGCGCGTTTCCAGGGACCCACACCCGTCTCCACCCATATCCATGCATGGAGCATCAGGCATTAGCACCCATTGTGTAGGGGATGGATGGAGTACCACCCACAGTGTTCTCACAGATGCCTGCCCATCTCCCCGCACCTGCCGCGGCATTCAAACAGATCCCCCCCCCCCCCCCAACAGCTCTAATATATTAGGGAGAAATGTTAGAGAAATACTGTATTGCAATATCACATTGTCAGTCTATGACACAAAAAAGGTTATTTTATTGATGTCACATTTCCTAGTGTGTAAATTGCCGACTATATGTTAATTATTCTCTCTCCCTTTAATGTTACACACTAAAATAAGATGATAATTATAGATATGTTTAAATGCTATGTCACATTAACAGAAAAATCCATGTCAAGGTAAAGTTGTCCTTTGTTGGAATGAACTTTTTGAGTTAAAGCAGAATTCTTTCACTTAAGCTATTCAATTACTATTTATCTTCTTCACCTGTTCACGTCAATGAAATGAGCCTTTATTGAGCTACACTGAGAACCAGGAAAAAGTACAAAGAAGTATGGTTACCTTGAACAATTTTCTATTTGGTTCCAAAAAAAGCAGCAATATTAAAGTAGGCACATAACTCAACCACTATTTAGCCACAGGAGGAAATGCAAGATACAACATTTTGAGGATTTGAGGCACTACTGTATTACTACCAATTATTCATTATACTGCAATTTTCATTACAACATCTCTCTTACATGTCGGTAGAGTGGTAACAGTTGCTATAGTACTGACTGCAAAATTAAGGTGCCATCAGAAATGGATTGTAACAAGAATTACAAAAAAAAATGTAAGGCTGAGCACTGACTAAAGCCAAGTATGCTCAGAACACTTGGAAATTCTACTTTATATTTCATAAGATACAAAGTAGAATATCTTATTCTGCTTTATATCCACATAAGATATATTAGAAGGATAATTCTGCATATATTCCTTTAAAAATAGTCTAGACTGTGTACTATATTACACCATCGAATACTATAATGCAAATTTTGTACCTCCTGTACAACATTTTATATAAGAAAACTATAAGAAGGATGTGTTATTTACTAAGGCATTCAAGTTTTATGGTTTAAGAACATGTCTGAGATCTTGCAATAGCTTAAAACCTGCTTTTCCAAGAAAAATCATTCTCCTTCAGATCATCTAGTTCAGGGGTGGCCACACTTATTGGTGCTTATGATGCACTTGATACAGACATCTACCAGGACTCATTGCATAGCAGCCAGGCGCCTGCCACGAGGTGGAAGTGGGCGAATATCTGGTGGTCGCTAGACAGATGGTCAGCTGCATCATAGGCTAACGTGGCCTAATTGGGGATAACGTCATGTGGCCGTACCAAATATGTCATCTAGTAATTCCCTTTCTCGCTACTCAGCATAATATCCTGGCTAATAGCAATAATGTCACCATGAAAATATAGGTCTTCATTTTAATGTTTTCCTATGAATTCCTAGTAATGTACTTTTAAAACACGACTTAGCTAAAAAGCTTTGCCTGGCACAGGTTAGTTAAAATATTCTGTACATTGAAGGAAGTTAAAACAGTGTAAGTCTCAAACTCACATATCAGAGACAACCAATTATCCTGTCTGAAACACAGGCTTGTAAAACTATCAGTTACTTGTAAAATGGTCTGCTACACACGAGTAAGATGTTGTTTAAATGACTTGTTTGACTGGATGCATTCACCATGAAATTGATTCTTTTAAAGCATTATTTTAAAACTCAATACAAGTTAACTGCATGGACTGAAAATGGGAAAAAAATCTGGCATTATAAAGTGTAGGTTTCAGGTATGAGTTCTGTATTTTATGAGGTCGAGGGTTACTTGAATGAGAAACTCATCAACTTCAGACAGTCATGTCTAGGACAGAAACCAAGAAGGTTTAATACAATTAGACTATTCTTCCATTTCTATGCCAAGAAGTATATGATCTAGTGTTATTCCATCACAGTCTATTCAACTGTACATCACCACAAAGAAGGAAGACTACTTGATACAGCATCTTTCAACTATAAGATAAAGATCAGGCTAAATCCCAATGTTCTTGTTGTATGAAGGCTTTGAGGTAGCACCATGTAAATGATATTATGTCATATATTTTGAATACGAAAATTTAATATTGAGGTATTTTTATATTAGTGAAACACTGTTAGACGCATTTAATAATTTAAGTTAAATCACTAAAAAACATTCCACAGGATACCACAAAAGCGCTGAGAACTGATAGCATCTCATCAATGAGATTATTGTACATTTGTTTTATTAGCTAAGATCACGTACTTGCTTCATCACATAACAGTATACAAAACGTACATGCTGCAGTATATATTCCATATTGCACCAAAATCACTGATACTTGTCCTGAAATATTGTAATTGCTTAATATAAAAATACTATCATTTTAACAAATTTTATTTGTACTTGAATTAATAAACATTTCTGATTTTCCTGTGAAAAAGCAAGCTACCAAGTTTAAAAGCAGTGAGAGTAATGATAAAAAATTAATAGATGCAACAAATAAATGTTTCACACACTGGCTTAAAGCATACAGTTCTATCAATTTAAAAATTCAGGCTTTGGAGCACGCTCCAAGAAGTTGGAGCACGCTCGTATTGCACCTGAAGATGCTGAGCGCCCAGTAAACTGCAACATTTTTAAAAATCAGAAGAACAGCTGTAAACAGATTCAAGGGATGAGAGTGTCATAGTGTTGTCTTTCTAAACACAAGCACAGTACCGTAGTAGCAGAACTACGTATCTTTTATTGGACCCACTACAGTTGGTGGAGGTATGCAGGCTTTCGGACTTTACAGGAAGAGGGTCCTTTGTCAGGCAAGTCAGGAGTCTCCCGACTGTCTACACAGCTACCGGAAGCTTTTAGTTTACTTACTATCAGCAGCTCTCTCTCTTTCCACCTTGTTGTATCCACGCTTTTGAATTATGGCCCTCCTACCAGGGTCTTGTTTCACCTCTCCCCCCCNCAAGTTTTGATGAAATTCTAACAGAGATTCCAGGCTTCACAAGGGGTTTCACAAGCCATTACAGAAATTTGTTAGTCTAATGACTGTCTACAGCTACAGGAAGCTTTTAGTTTACTTAGTATCAGCAGCTCTTACTCTTCCCACATTGTTGTATCCACGCTTTTGAATTATGGCCCTCCTACCAGGGTCTTGTTTCACCTCTCCCCCCCCCCCCCCGCCATTGTTTCCAGTCACGGTATACGACTAACTACTTTGTACAAGCTATAGTTCTAACCCCTGACTTGCCTGATGAAGGACCCTGCGAGCTCCGAAAGCTGGCATACGTCTACCAACTCCTTTGTCTCTATTGTCTGAAAATGGAAGAACAGAGAGAGAAAAAGAGAATGGCAAATATATGGCTACAGCTTACAAAGATAATAAAATACGTTCTTAATTATGTCAGGTCCACAACAGTGGAGATGACATGTTAACGATAAAAATGCTAGCCTGGCAGACAATAAAGCAGCGCCATAATGTACCGCCCCCCTTTCCCACAATCAGCAGTTAGGTGGGTGGGAGGAATGTGTTCTTCCCAGGCCCAGTGTTCGGAAAAGGACTTCAGACTTCTTGAGGCACAGTACATTGAGCAGTGGACAATGGTTGGCAATTCATTTGCCTCAGGAGAAATAATAATTTAAGAATGTAAGAGTGGCCATACTGGGTCAGCCACACTAGCCCAGTAGCCTTGTTCCAAGCGGTGGTAAGTACTGGATGCTTCATGGAAAGAGTACAGGAACGGGGCATCCATGCAGTGATCCATCCTCATCATTCACTCCCAACTTAAAGCAGAATATTTTGGGACAACTTAAGTATGCCCCAAACCATCTCCGACCATCTTGGCTAACAGTCAAGTCTATGAACTTATTAATCCTGGGTGAAGCCACATGAGCGGGGAGGGCCTGATCTCATGTGCACAACAGGGTGGGCAATCATACCAACCACACTTTGGGACCAGCACAGACAACCGGGCAGATGATCTGCTCCCATCATCAGTCCCTCCATGCCCTAGGCGGCAGGCTGAGGAGCCGGCCACATGGGGCTAGATGCCTGGACTCCTGTAGCGCTACAGGACTGGGCCCGCTGCTGCTAACCAGCGGGGGGGGGGGGAAGAGGGCAGAGGAGCATGTATGCACTCATTCCCCTGCCCAACAGCTGATCGCGCAGGAGGGGAGCCTAGGAGGAACACGTGTGGGTGGAGGAAAGCTCCTCCAGGGCCACCTCTCCTGATCAGCTGTTGAGTGGAAGGGAGGAGCATGTGTGATCTTCCCAGGCCTCCCCCCCCCATGATCAGCTGTTAGGCAGTGGGGAAGAAGGTGCATGCTCTTCCCAGGCCCAAGCCACACCTTCCCCCTGCACATATTTTGGCTGCGGGAGGGAACACGCAAGCCAGGATATGCACAGGGTTCAGACAGTCTGAAAGTCCACCCCCACGCCCCGCCCGGTTTCCCAGCAAACACACGCAGAGATACAGAGCTGGCCTTCCTACTCTGTGTATGTATTTGCTGGCAAAGCTGCGTGGGGGGCCTTTCAGACCGTCTGAACCCTGTGCATATCCTGGCTTGCGAATTCCCTCCTGCAGCCAAAATATGCGCAGGGGGAAGGTGTGAAAACTGTCTTGGTTGCAATCATGAACTAATCCTGGCAGAGAGTAAAATCAAAGTATGAAAATGATGAGCTGGGCTCAAGTTAAGGACAGGCATAAAGCAAGTAAGTTAATATTAATAATTATTTATATGGTGTCAGCCATGTTCCTGGCATTGAACAATCAGTAACTGGATACAGGTCCCGACTGAGAGGGACTGACAATCTAGAATGGACAGGAGGAAATACCAGCTATGCCTTTTTAAACCGGGCTCTTCAATGGCATTGTTAATCTGTGCAATCTATGCTTGGGTGAAATGGGAGTGGAGTTGAGGGAAGGGAACGTGGACAGACAGGAGGGTCAGACTGGTTACTATGTTTAACACAAAAATGTAGGCATCAAATAATCTTTTCTGATAGAAGCTTTAGATTTCACCCTTATTGTATTTCACTTTAATAAATGTGAATTTTTGGAATTGGTTATTATTACACAGTGGGATTCTCTTAAATCATACTAAAATTTGTGGTTAAAAAAATAAATAAATCTTTTTTCTCCAGGTGCAGGCTTAACAGATGTATTGCTTCTAGAATGGATTGGTCAAATTCTGTATTTATTTATTTATTTACATTTTTTAATCGCTCCCTCATGACATGGCATCTTGGGGCAACTTACAAAGGCAAAATATCAACAATAAAAAATTTAAAATTAGAAACAATAATATCATTAATTTTTTTTTTATAAAACACATTCCCCCCACTACCCCATCCTCCCCTCCGCAGGCCTGGGTGAACAGCCAGGTCTTACAGGCTTGGCTGTATCCCGATAACCCAAATGTTAAGGTGTGTAAATAGCCATCCAGCTAAAAATATTAGTACCTTTCAGTGTTCTAGTGATTTCTTGGCAGCATGTGATTGAAATTCTGTAGCATCTACCCTCCAAACTTGCAGTGCAATACAGCAGTGCCCCATCCCTTGATTTGCACTGCAAGCCTCCTGCTTAGTGAATGGCAGGGAACAGGAGTGCTGTGCATTGTATCGGGACCCCACTAGATGTCTACTTGCTAATGCCTGATTAGTTGAAAATAGGTGATTTTTGTGTGCAGTTTTTCTGCAATGGAAAATTTGCTACCTGACTAGACTGACCTCTTTCCAAAATCAGAAGTATTTGAATCTGTGCCTCTCTTTCAACAAATTCCATAGACAATTCAGGTTTTTTTCCCCACAGGACTCTGGGGATTCATCACACACCCCTTTCATTCATTTATATGTACTTCTGAAACTTTATGAAGCACTAGGTTAGATAAACTTCTTATTAAACTGATTAAGTTTACTGTAAGTATATACAGTAAGTACATACATGGACCCTTGTATAGATACTGGGCATGATCCAGAACACCCACATGAAGTACGCCATTTGGCTTCTGCATGCACTACAGTCCCTGTAACAGGGGGTGCCGCACAATCATCCATGGTGGTTGGAATCACACACCCCCCCCCCATAGAATTTATCTTAGCTAGGGCAGACTAGGTGGTCATGGGGAAAACTAATCCTTAAAGGAAATGTGATAACTTTAACATTCTAAATATAGATCTCCCCAAGTCCAAGCTATCTGGAAATTAAGGGGGGTGGGTGGGGCGGAAACTATTCTACTTCCCAAAAACCTAATATTAATATATATTTGGGACCACTGAGCAGAGCACCTCTATGACAAAGATGGTTTCTGCAGAGGACTGACGGTGAGGCCACCAGCACTCTATATAACGTTTGACTGATGACTAGGTGGCAGGTTTACAAGTTTCCTCTGTGGCTGCTGGTATCCTTTCTTCTTTGGAGGCTGCTATGGAACAGAGCGTGGTTTCTGACCCTTTTGAGAACTGAGCTGCAGGTGAATAAAGCTTCAGGGACACAATGCTTTCTCTGCTTATTTATGAAGAAACAAGGTTTTCAAATCCAGTTATTTCGGGTGAAAGGAAAGAAAGTTTATGCTTGGACAAGCTAGATCTCCACAGATAAATCTAAACTGCTGTCAGTATTTGCTGGAAAGTACCAGATGTCCTGAACTGAAAAGCCAGGATCCAGAAATTATTATTTAGTTTTACAGCTGCCTAATGTCTGATTAATATTATCAAGAATTCCACTCATCAAAATATACAGGTGCCCTGGCTATAGCTGGTGTTAGTGGGGGAACAGATAATGGGAGGCATATTTGGGGAAAATTGATGTCTCCTAAAAAGACCAAGGCTGTCTGTAGCAACTGACACTACAGAAGAGTGCAGTGTCCCCAACACATCCAGGAACTACTTGCTCCAGAACAGCATCATTTGATAAAATTACTTGCTAGCTATGAGGCTAAGCCATTCCTGGAAATGCTGTTGTGAATAAAACTGACACATTCATGCCTGCAGAGTGGCAGTACAGCAGAGCTTATCTCTGTGAAGTACTTCCTTTAGGTACCGTACAGCATTTAAAATACTACAAACACAGCATGATCTAATGCATTTCAAAATTTAATACCATCCATTCTGAAGTAATGTTTTGAATTCTTTTAAACTACCGTCATCTATTACTGTTAAACTCTTAAATTTAAAACTATTTGATTCTATGGCAGTTTTGCTGATGGGCTGCTCTCAGCCTTTTTATTACTAGCAATGATCATATTGCCAGTGAGAACAAGATTGATGCACTTGAAAGCAGTGAAGCAAAAAGTGTTTAAGAAGTTATTCCAAATTCTAATTTAAACTCTGAAACTATTTCTGAACAGTGCTCGTTCTGCATAAATCCTGTGTCCTCCGGGGCTGAACACAAGTCTTTTTGATGTACTTAACATGGGAATAAATGGTTTGCAAATATAGGAAAGGAAGAACAGCAATGATTTTGGTATCTGCTTTCTTTAAATTGAACTAACACCCAGAATGGTTTCCTAGACTATTTTGTTTTTCCATCAGGTAAGCAAGGCTTGGAAGGGTCTAACACAAGCAGTCTTGGATTATTTCTGTATATTTTAATTAGTGGAATGCAACTAGATTAAATGGTTTAAAGTTCTATATAGGTCAACTAGTAAAACAAAAACAAAAAAATTGATCAACCTACAATTGGTTATTACTAGACTCACTTGAATTTGAAGCCAAAGACAACCGATGTAATCTTTGCATTCACACTGCAATGGCATGCTATGTCAAGAAAGAAGTCTGATCAGCAAATTCCTTCTGAATTAATCATATTCCCTTTTTCATATTATTCTACTCTCAACTGTATACTGAAAGACGTCTCCGTCCTATTAAAATACATTCCTCTAGTTTTCAACCATCCAGCTCAGCTTAATTGGAAGTACCACGTCCAGTATCAAAAAACCTCAAATGCCTTGCTTAAGGCTTGTTGGATAACGGACAAATTAAATAATTTTCTTCTTTAGAACTACAGATGGGAAAACCAGTCCATATGAAAAACCAACAAGAGGTTTTTGTTTTGAGTAATGCCAAAACATATGATGTGTCTGTGGCTTTTATTTATTTTTGAATTCAATTTTATATGCTGCCCTTCCCAATGAGGCCCAGGGTGGCTCAAAACAAACATATAAAAACTGCTAAAAATCCCCATAACCACCTACACACCCGTCCCTCAATTCCCTTCCACAATCATCCCACCCAACCCTATCCCTGCCTGCCAAACAAAAAGATCTTATATAATTTCAGAAGATGAGCAGGCTCAGGCTTAGAACGAATCTCCAAAGGGAGAGAGTTTAATAATTGTGGGGCAACCAGCGAGAATGTCTCTCTGCATGGCCGCGTTGTAGGAAATTCATGGGGGATGGTATCTACAAGAGGGCGCTCCTGGCTGACCTCAGATGTCATAACAGGACAAAAGGGAAGAGGCGGTCTTTCAGAGTGCTTAGGGCCCAAGCAATTAAGGGCTTTATAGGTCAAAACCAGCACCGTGAATTGTACTTGGAAAGCTATTGGTAGCCTAGCCGGTGCAGACTCTACACTGCTGGTGTAATGTGCTCCCAGCGACCTGCCTCCAAGAGAAGTTGGGCCGCCATGTTCTTCATCAGCTGCAGTTTCCAAATAGTCATCAAGGGCAGCCACACATACAGTGCATTGCAGTAGTCTAGTCTTAAGGCTATGAAGGTATGGATGACAGTGACCAAGTCCAATTCCGATAAAGGTTGCAGCACTCTCACCAAATGAAAAGCACTCCTGGCCACCAACACCACATGGTGATCCAGGTGCAGCAATGGATCCAAGAGCACCCTAAGGCTTCAAACCTGAGTGACCAAAGGAAACTGGACCCCATCAATAACAGGGGTCCCTATATATCCCAGGTCAGAAGACTGGCCAAGCATCATCAGTTTGGTCTTCTCTGTATTAAGCTTCTATCGGCTTGCCCACATTCAGTCCTCAACAGCAGCCAGGCACTAGGCAAGCAACAAGACTGCAGGGACCTGGGTCAGACGAAAAGGAGAGACCGAGTTGCGTGTCATCAGCATACTGATGGCACTTTGCTCCAAATCTCTGAACGACCTTGCTCAGGCCCCTCTGATATACATCGAACAGTAGTGGAGACAAGATGGAACCGTGCAGAAATCCTCAATGTCCAGGATGAAATCCTGACTGACATGGGGTCATGAATCCAACAGCATCGAGATGAGCCTGAAGTTGTAAGGCAACCACCGATTCAATAACCTTCCCTAAAAAGGGAAGATTAGAGACCGGGTGATAATTGGTAGGGGAGTCAACGTCAAGAGATGGTTTCTGGAGCAGGGGTGACTATTTAAAACTACACCCTACTTATTTTGCCCTTTAGTATGCACACATAGTTAAAACTGGAAATATTTGTTTGTTTATTTATTCAGATTTATACCTAGCCCTCCCCCCCCACCCCCGTAGGCTCAGGCCAGCTTTAGCATATACAAAACATTTTAAAAAAAGATCCCCACTCCAAACTCCTAAAATCCCAGTTAAAGAGGAGTGCTCCACAATGACAGGGTTTCGTGCACATACACAACAAGATCAAAACAGTCGGGCTCTTTGCAACACTTCTTACTTTCCATTTCAAGAATTCTACTATTCTTGCTGGTCTCACAGATTTTTAAAGATTGGTGATTACTTCGGTCAATATTATTATTATTATTTATAGTGCCGGTGGTGTACCTGGCACTGTACAATCACTAGTTATAGACAGATCCCTACCTCAAGGGGCTTACAATCTAAGAGACACAGAAAAGGGGAGACAAGGATATGTTCATTGGGTTGAGAAAATGCAGGTGTGCGTGAGTGCTTAACTGAGTTACAGGGAAGAGATTGTGAGGCAGGGAAGGAAGAGAAAGCAATTTCACTCACGACGAGCCAGGGGAAAACATGATGGAAGAGGTAGGTTTTCGGGAGGAATTTGAAAGTTGGGAGGAAGGGAGAAGAACGAATGTATCCAGGGAGGGAGTTGCACAAATGGGGGCAGCAAGGGAGAAGGAGTAAACAGCGGAGTGCCCCAGGGATCTGTACTGGGACCGGTGTTGTTTAATGTATTCATTAATGATCTGGAAAGAGGAGTAACGGGTGAGGTGATCAAATCTGCAAATGACACCAAGTTATTCAAGGAAGTTAAAACACAAGCAGATTGTGAAGAATTGCAAGTGAGACTGGGTGGCTGGGCATCTAAATGGCAGGTGAAATTTAATGTGGACAAGTACAAAGTAATGTACATAGGGAAAAACAATCTAAACTTTATGTACACAGTGCTGGGTTCTAAATTAGGAGTTACCACTTGGGAAAAGGGCCTTCATGTGATTGTGGACAATGCATTGAAATCCTCAGTTTGCGGCAGTAATAAAAAAAGCAAATGTTAGAAATTATTTGTAAAGGGGTAGAGAATAAAACTGAAATATAATACCACTATATAAATCTATAGGGGACAATCCAGCGGTTTGTGTATGTCAACCCCAGTGTGCAGCGCAGCCAGAATGCGCGTGCTCAACGCGCATGCAGTGTTTCACGCCCAGCACAGCAGCACGGGGCAAAAGTGCAACCCTGGCCTATGCGACATGCGGCACCACGTGCGCATCTGAGTGTGCACGTGCTGGCTGTGTGCTGCGTGCAGGGGTTGGCGTACTGCAGGCCGCTGGATTGTCCCCATAGTGCGACCTCACCTTGAATGTTGTGTGCAGTACTGGTTTCCCCATCTCAAAAAAGATGTAGTAGAAATAGAAAAGGTACAGAGAAGGGCAACAAAACCGATAAGGGGTATGGAACGGTTCCCCTATGAAGAGAAGCTGGATAAGTTGGGGCTCTTCAGCTTGAAGAAGAGACGACAGTGGGGATATGGTAGAAGTTTATAAAATCATGAGTGGTGTGGAACACTTTACTAGGGAATTGTTATTTATACTATCAAATAGTACTAGAACTAGGAGACACTCCATGAAACTAACAGGTAGCAAGTTTAAAACAAATTAAAAGAAAGTATTTTTTCAGTCAATGCATAATTAAGTTGTGGAATTTGTTGTCAGGAGATGTGGTTAAGGCCAGTAGTATAGCTGGGTTTAAGAAAGTAGCTATTAGTCAGGTAGCTTTGGGGAATGTAACCTCTTACTGTCGGGAGCTGGGAGTGAACAACAGGGAATAGATCACCTCATTGTGACCCTGGGTATTTTCAGACGTTACGAGATCACAGTGAACCCCCGTCAATACCCACATGGGGTCAAAGCGCCCTGAACGTCTGTTAGGTGGCCGCCAGATGTTCACCACGGTCAGTTCCCACATGGAGTCAATTTCAACCACAATTCCGGGGCTCCCCGACGGACAATCCCTGAAAGCGTGATCAAAGAGATCCCCGGCGGGAACCAACAAAAAGTCACGTCTGACTGGTGACCACGGCCCGGAATCCCTGGCAGGATTCCGGGCCGTGGTCAAATTGGGCGGGCGCCCCGACCATCTCCCCAGAGGTTGGGTGGCGGGGGAGCATGGGTGGCGGGGCCGTGCGGCCACATGTTGCACCGCACGGCCCCGCCCCCTCCCTGATTCCCCGCCGGGATCAGCCGGCACGTCTGTTGGCTGTGCCGGAGTGATCCCGACGGGGAATCTCAGGGTTGTTTCTGTGACGGGGCGAAGCCACCCCATCACGTCTGAAAACACCCCCTGTTGGGTACTTCTTCCAAGAGACCAAGATCGGCCACTGTCGGAGACAGGTGCTGGGCTCGATGTACCATTGTCTGACCCAGTATGGCACTACTTATATTCTTATGTGGCAATAATATGAAAAAAATGTATCGAATTTTGCACTTTTAAAACTATTTTTGTTTTGTTGCAGATAGATATGCTATATAAACGGTTACACGTTTCTTATATACCAATTTTGAATATAGTGCTGTTTATCACTATACCCATCCTTGTGTTATCTGAGTGTCTACGATATTTCTTCCTTGTACTTTTTGGTTTATTTCTCAGCATACCAATCTCATTAAACATTTGGGGTTTTCTTTAATAGGGACAAATGATACATCCAAACCTTGATCTCATTGATCCCCCTTGATCCCATTCCTTCCCCCCTCCTCACCTCCATTACTCCCACTGTCGCCCCTTCCTTCCTGCACATCATCAACCTCTCCCTCTTTACTGGCTCTTTCCCTTCTGCCTTCAAACATGCCACAGTCTCTCCTAGTCTCAAAAAGTCCACTCTTGACCCCTCTGACCCTTCTAGCTATCGTCCTGTCTCACTCCTTCCTTTTGCTTCCAAGCTGCTTGAACGTGTTGTCTACTCCCGCTGCCTTGACTTCCTATCCTCCAACTCCTCCCTTGACCCCCTCCAATCTGGCTTCCGCCCCCTTCATTCTAC
>QEPC01012145.1:1278712-1297162 GCA_003113815.1 Sphenodon punctatus
CTTGTCTCTCCCTCTGTTCCCCTTCCTAAGTCTCTCCCCCAGCTCCTGTCTCTCAGATTGTAAGCCCTAGGGGCAGGGACCGTGTCTATTTTATTACTCTGTAAAGTGCCAGGTACACTACTGGCGCTATATAAATGTTTGTTAATAATAATAATCCGAACACCTTTAGATGAGAGAAGCTTCTTATTCTTTTGGGAAGCTTAGTGCCAATTGAAATGAACTCAAACCGACAAATTTGTTCCATTGCCCAATGTTTGCAGCCGTCTTAGAAATAACAGTACTGGATATTCACAGCATGAACAGATGTTCAAAAGATAGCTGAGGCTTCTGTTTGGAATTGAGCCAGTATGACAAGTACTAAAATCTATTAACAGTGTATCATGACTGTGAATTAAAGAATAATGTGGAACCATGAACTGTCCAGAAGGAAAATGAGAAAAATAATAAAATGTGATCAAAAAAAGTTAATACATTTTTATTAGTGGCTAGCAATAGACTAGTAATAGACAATTTAAATGTGTACAATAACATAAGTGACTTGTGTCAGATGCATAGTGGTGAAGGAAATTGCAGGCAGCCCAATATTTATAGTGAGAGAAAATGAATCTGGCTAGACTTGGCATCAATCTTTTGTATCTCTCCCTTGTATTGTTATTCACCTGTTATTTTAGATCTGTGAAGAATCCAAAATATGAAACAATTTGTCTGTTTCTAACCCCAAATATTTAGGGGACTGTAACAACTGTAATTCTCGCTATAACAAAGATCTCACACCTATATCTCTGAGGCCTCTCTTTAGAACACACCAAGATTGACCAGAAAAGAACAGTAACCTTTTAAAAGAACAAAACAAGATACATGTTTACAGAGGGTCATGTTCAAGCAAGCATTCATAGCAATGGCATACATTTGTCAATCTTTACCCATGATTCACTTCTAATAGGAATATTAAGTCACTGCTTAGGCCATTCAGACTGATCAAAACAGATTGATGCAACTTTGTTATATATTAGTGATAACATTGCATATAAAATTAATTTAACTTATCTTCTAGTTGGACTTTCCTGCTGTAGTGTGAATGAAAGATCAAACTGTTTCTGGTTAAGAAAAGATATTTTTTTCTGGGACTTCAAATCAGCAAATTAAACAGTCACCTAAAGGGTCAGACTGTTCTTTCAGCAATAGGTTATAATATTATGGTTTATTAACTAACAGACACTCAATGGGTCTTTTCACATATTTCAAGTTAAGCTCATGATTAAGTGCTTTCTTGGGTCAGGGCCATAGTAATTTTGCCAAAAAGTACTTAATGGAGATATTTTATATCCTGTTAAAGATTTTATACATGGAAATACAATTCATATGATATATATTTGTAAGGCAATTCCATTTACTATGAATTCAGTCCCACCCTCAGATAAGCACATGAATATAAGCACACCAGCTAATTTTACAAGGTGCATGTTGATGTGTTTCAGTGTTTGTGAAGGCAGGATTGAGCCCACGTTATTAATCATTTCTTAGAACAGGAATACTCAATCTCGGACTACAAAATGACCTTGGAAACTACAATGAAAAGACAATGCTAAAGAACCCCAAACTTATTTTTAAAAAGCCAACCCTTCTGAGATGGAACATGCATTTGCTGTATGGTTCTGGGGAAAAAAAGCTATATCTTGAGGCCAATGATTAGGAAAACAATTAACAACAAAATACACATTTTACATGGGAATTCATTGGCTGAAGTGAAAATATATTCAGGTAACAGAGTGAAGAATTCAGGTAACAGATTGATGAGCACCGCAGAAAAGTCTACAAATTCATATGGACAATTCCAAGTGCCACATATGAGACATGGTGAGATGGAAAAGGATCCTAATTAAAATTTGTTCTTAAAGGCCCAGAAATATGTATCCTTTATTTAAAAATGGGAAGGGAAAAGATTGAGAAATACTGAAAATCAAGAAATTTGTCTTGTTTAAAGTAACTGTCCTTTCAGTACCTTGCTGTTATCTTTAAAATTCACCAGACTGGACAAGAACCATCTGTTGCAACATCACAACCCACCAGGGCATGAATAGCATGGTATCACTTAAACCAGCAGTTGTTTCCTCACAATTGCTGAAAACTTGTTGAGGCGCCTGGTAAGGCTGAAACGGCAAGTCACTATGGTAGCTTTTTCCAATGGAAAAAGCTCTTCCGCAAGAAGAGGCACAGTGCGCTAGAGATGTTCATTCTGCTACTTTTGTTCTGCTACTTCATTCTGCTACTTCCACTGGCTGCGAAAATAGCAGAACAATGTTTGTTCCAACAGTTTCAATCTTCTGCAATTTCTATCGTCCCTGAGAAGTAGTGGAACAACGTTTGTTCCGACAGTTTCCAAGATTGTTCCGACAGTTTCTGAATTTGCGGAATGCCGGCGGAAAAGCTGTGGAAAGTCGTGGGCAATTCTAAAATAAGAGTGGTAAAAGGAGTTGCTGCTTCAGCCCTAGTGCCTGGTTGTTTTGGATTTCCCAATACAGATTACAATGACTCAGGATCTCTCTGGGTTAGGTGATGTCAATCAGGCCACAACATGGTTCTCTATGCACACAGATTCATATTTAAAATGAAATGGATGCGCTAAGTACCCTGTTCAAAGACTAAGTATGCACTACAAGAAAGCAATGTTAAAGGACTGAAGCAGTTTCAAGTAAAAAGTTGGTCACTTATGGGACAATGCACTTAAATTAGTCGATTTATAACTCCAAAAAAGGGAAACTGTATTGAAGGTGACACTATTTAGATAAATTTACAAGAATAAAATAATTAAGATATGGTGACACACATATACAGCCACTCTGGTTGTGATGTCCTCCGGCACCTGTGAGAAAAGATTATATATCCAACAGTGCACTTATTGTGCTTATACAATGGTTACCTGATCATTTATGACAATTAGCTCTATGCCAGAAGTGTTTGTTTAACTCAGTTTATACCAGCCACTCAGATTGCTTTCCAAATCCCGGAGATTTTATAACTTTATTAAAAGAGAGATAACCTTTAAAGAGAAAATGTAAATAAAGTTCCAGAGCAATCAGATTTAGATGAGATTAACAATAGCTAATTATTTGATTTGATTTATTAACGGCCTCGGCCAAAAACCAATGAATACAAAAATAAAACAAGATATACATAGTATATACATAAAAACATAAAAACTCAAAAACACCACAGCAAATTTAACATATATTCCTTCAGGAGCACAGATTACTAATTACACCATCTCTACTAATCCTGACTTTGTAAATAGGTAAAGGAGAGGCTATCAAAACCGGTGGAACCCCTTTTTACATTTCCTAAAAGACACCTCCTTTCAGCTTAATTCCATACCCTGAGGGCAGCTTAATTTTAAGGCTCCTTTAACCGTTTCTTGCGCTGAAACTGGGCCGCATACAGAAACCTGGCCAATGCCATTATAGTCTCCCAGTTCTTATCTTGAAGACACAGAGCTGTTCTCCAGTATAGTGTATTTCCCAGAGTTACAACTTCTAGAGGAGCCAACCACCTCCGCCTTTCTGATACATAAAACTGGCATTCCCAAAGGACATGACATACATCTTCTATTTTACCTGACCTGCATGGGCATAGCCTTTGCATGATGGGCACCTGCACCCATCTGCCCTCCTGGAGGCAGACTGGGCAAAAAACATTCTTGTCATTGCTTGTCTCCACTGATGCCGAGGCATCATCAGATAGGTTGCTGGGGATTCCCTCCATATTCCATATACATTGGCTGTAAGGTACTTATACTGGCTCATCCTAGTGTGGTCCTCTTGTCTAGAGCGGGCTACCACCTGCTGTCTGACTAGGTCCCTGTCGAGTCCTGTCGGGATTGGATCAATATTTTCCATCAGGGAAGCGAGGTTCAGGTCTGCAAGGGCAGCCCTCACATCTGTCAGACAGGAGCTCACCCCCAGAGGGAGAGCCACCATTCCCAGATAGATACGTTTCGGGAAACGATTTGGCAGGAGTGCCTTCACTTTAAGCCAGTAATGCAGAGCCTTCAACTTAGCCTTCGCAGCCACATTTAGTACCCCTGCCTCCATCCTTGCTAACGCTTGAGGGGTAGATCTTTGCACACCCAGCAGTTTTTTTTGTAAGGGCCGCCTGCGTGAGCTCAAGAACCTCACATGCTTACTGTCCAATCCCCATAACTCTGCCCCATATAAAAGTATGGAATCCAGCTTAATTTCCAAAACCTTCAAGGCCTCCAAGCAGGCACGTTTCCTAGTGCGATTGTGGAAAAACAAAATCCCTCCACCCGCCTGCTCGGCCTTCAACCTTGCTCTTTGGATATGGTCACTCCACGTCAGGGATTTGTTAAAAGTAACTAACGCCTAAATACGTGAAAGCCTTAACAGACTCCAGTTTCTCTTTCCCAAGGACCCAGCCGAGGTTCTTTCTTGATCCAAAGGTCATTGTCTTTGATTTAGGCACACTTATTTTCAAATTATTTTGTTCTGCATATAACTCCAACCTATTTAGAATCCTCTGTAAACCAATCTCGGAGAGTGAAACAAAAGCCATGTCATCTGCGTACAGAAACGCAAACATATCCCCACCTACCGTTTTGGTGTGATGATGACACTTGCTCTGTAACGTTGGTACTAAGTCATTAATAAATAGACTAAAAAGTGCTGGGGCAATTACGCACCCTTGCTTGACCCCTGTAGTAGTCTGAAACAGCACCGTACATTCGCCCCCAGGGCCAAACTTAACCAATAGCTAATTAAAAATCGATGTGCGTCCTTTTGTGTATATAAATCCTGCTTTATTGAACAAAAAAAAAAAAAAGAGTGTAGTAACAATATCCTCCTTAATCACTACATTGTCCCTTTATGTACCTTTTCTTCCCTTTCCCTCTCAGGTAAACATTAAAATTCCAGTAATTAATGCTGGCACAGAAACACATTTTTGTAGTATGTAAAAACACTAAAATCAGCAAGGCTTTTATATCAGAGTCCAGATGTTAAAATAAACTGGTGATATGTAATCCTGAAATACTTGCACAGCAAAATGTTTTATGTCATATTACTCTTTATGTTTTAAAATCCAATAAATGACTGAAATTTTGAAACATCAGAGCAAAGCAGCGTAACTAAATACAAGGGGTCAATGACTGTGATTCAACTTCTTCACTGATCTTAACTCAAGACTCAGAAAAGGGAGACAAGGAAAGTAATGGAGAAATTGTATTTGTCTGACCTTGTGGTAGATCTGTTAGAGGCTACGAGCAACTTGACAGGTAACATCTGGGTTTAGCAGACAAGGGGAATTTGGAAAGTTGCCATGCCCTTAACTCCTCTGTTATAAAGCACTCTTCCAGCGGCTGCCTTTTTACTCTAAAAGGAGTTCCAGCAGATCCAAACACAGGAGTATTTATGAAAAACATTCACAATTTTGCTGGCTGTTATTCAGAACCTTTTGGTGTCGACAGGTGTTTCCTTAATGGCTATAAACAACATGCTGAAGCTCTTAAGTAGCCTAGAAAAACTGAAGAACTGCCTAACAAATTGCTTGTTGACTTAAATGCAAGTGTAAGAGAATATGGGCTTAACACTGGAACTTGCTTTTCAGCCTACTGAAGGCAGAAGCACTGAAAGAAAGGGATACTCTCCAATCTCTGAGAGGAGGTGGCAGGAAAAGCAGAGTAAGGGTGAAAACAGACATGATGCTAACTCCACTTTAACACCATTTTAACATTTCTTATGCATGCTGCAGGGCTGTATTGGTGCCCTATGCAGCCCTGCAACATGCATAAGAAATGTCTAAGCGATGTTAAAGTGGAGTTGGTGTCATGTCTGTTTTCACCCTAAGAGGCATGTGTGTAGTAAGCTGTATTGAAGATGAATTCCCATTTTAAGCTAGTTTCATTAAAAGAAGAGCACGAGAACAAAGGTAAATGCTATCTTTTGGGATTAAAGATGACAAATCCAATTTAAAAGACCAAGTTTAAGAGCCACTGCAGAACAAGCAAAGAAGAAATGCTGGTAACCTGATTGCTACTAAGAGTGCTGCTTGCTACTTTCTGGATGGCAGAAAGTCTGGCAGCATGTTGAGAGAATAGGAAAGGTTATTTCAGTTAAGACACTGCTGCTAAGAGGGCAGGTCGTATCCAACCAAGTATTTTAGTACTGAAATACTAAACATTTTTATTTCTTTACTTCTAAAGAGCAGGAGATCCCAAATCCCAGCTTTGAGAAGTTCTGAGGAGATGATTTCTGTTTTAAAGTTTTGATGAACAGAGGCCCAAATCAGTTTGCTACCATCTTTAAATGTTGTTAAGGTGGGGAAGGTATCACACACAAAACATTGTCATTCTAAGAAGGTACTTTTAATACAGTCGGCTATATCTATAGAAGAAAAAGAGGCCAGATATGGGTGCAAGCTTAGCAGTGATTTAAAAACTGGATTAGTCACAGCCTAGGGCCCTTCTCTAGTACCATTAAAAGACAAAACTGGGAAAACTGTGGACACGACAAATCATCTGACACAGTTCAAATATTCCAGCAGAATTAGATAATACAAAACCCCCTAATGCAGGTACCATTGAGGGCAATGCCATCTTTCATAAGAAACTAAAAGTGCTTAAGAATGCAAAGAGCTACAATTTAAGTATATTGGACCTTGCTGTGTGAATTATTTCTAGAGACACTTTTTCCAGCTGTTGTGAAGGTTATACGAAATGAGATGACTGAATTCCTGCTCACAAGTTTCACATCATACTGAAAGCATTCTGTTAATTCTATCAGTGGAAGGAACCCTTCTTCTCATTGTGGTACTTTGTCAGACCTATCCTTTACGGTAAAACAGCAGTTAAGCTCATAGTTCCCAACAGGTCTCAACTAGTCCAGACTGACACAGCTTTTGAAGTCAGTGGAGTTGCACTGATTTATACTTGCTTAGCATCAGACTGCATTCTCTATTTTTTATTTTTTTTAAATAGTCTCTTCATTTATCAAATTACACCATTTTCTTTTTTTATTATTTCAATTTATTTAGATCTATAAATCACTCAATTTCTGTACATTCATGACGAGCAACAACATATACAACTATATATAAAGCACGTAACAATATAAAATCTAAAACCCCTCAACGGCCACACACTCACCTCCACCCAGTGGCCAAACACCCATCCCCTCACCCACCTCTGTCCATGTAAAAACGGCCTACATTAGTATTACTGCGCTACACTGTGAGGCATGTAAAGTGTCCCTGACAGTCTCTAAGTAGCTGTACACTTGGAGATGGGTCAAAATAAATGGGTAGGCTACAGTAAAAATAATTGGTAGCATAATTGCCACTTTTATTTTTGATCATCTATAAAATAAATTCAGCTAGGTTTAGGTAAGTTTTCTTACACTGAATGCCTTTAGTGTCATTTATGGGTACAATATTAAGGGAAGTAGTTCAAAAAAGTGCACACAAATAGGGAATGAAAATCATTACAAAAAGATAAAAAGAAAGTAGGCCACAGTGAAATACGTAGGAACTTCTAGGGTCTTACCAACTGAGAACAGTAAACCAACAAGGACTATTACAAAACATGGCTGTACAAAAACACCCTTAAACAAAGACAACATAAACATTGGGAATGGCCACTATTGTTTGCTACTCATATCAAGATTACTTATTTATTTATTTTTTACTAATCTTTAAATTTACATTGCAGCTAGGAATTTGCCAAAAGCATAAGTATTTTCCAACATGTTTATATACCACATGCCTGGAATCAAAGCACACAGTAGCAGAGACAAAGCCCTTCTTCAGCTGCGATGATTTCAAAGCTGTGGTATATATTGTGCAGTAGCTCTCACTAGTCCTTTATTGGAGAGCTCAGATGCATTCCTGTGATTCTGCGAGGAATGTACGAGAGGAAGCTACAGAGAACTGTAGCCGGAAGTACTAGCAGCATGTGGATGTGGCATTCCTGGAGGCTTGGGTGTTGGTGGGAAAAGAAAGGGACTTTCCACTCCAGACATGATATTATGGGCGTTTTTAGATGGCTGGGCTGCCTGGGGGCTGGTTGCTCCAGTCCGCCTCACCCCCTGGATGGCCCGTCTGTCTAAAGGTGCTCTACCAGATATGCAGGCGGAGCAGGCTGCACCTACCCTTTGCCAGCCCTGCCAGAGGCAGTCCAGAAAATCCCGGAGCACCGCTGGCAGAGCCGGCCGACCAAAACCTGGGGCACTGCCCAAAAGCAGAGCAGTGGTCTAATGTACAGACTCATGCTACCGCATCGCTTCCAGCTCACTGTTGCCCTAGGCAACACATATTGTTGCTGATGCTCTAGCCTGCAACTCTATGGTGTCCGGGGGGGAGGGGGGATTGCTGCATGGGTGAGACCAGAGAACTTGTTGAGTCTGTCTGACTCAAGCTCACACAGAGTGATCTGGACCCCAGTGGGGCTGAGCGCCCCCGGTGCAGCTCTGGGGTTGGGCAGCCCTGTGTCCATCTGAAAACACTCTGTGTGACAAGTCTGTAACAGCTAGTTCATACAGTATGTTAACCCTTGCTCCTCTAAAGAGTACTACTAATCTGGAGATAATACAGATATTTACCCTTCATGTCTCATTGGGATAAGGCCTTAGTAGAGATTTCAATAAGTAATGTCATGATGGAAAGTCAAAAAGGAGCTAAAATGGTGAAGAGAAAGGAAAACAACAATATACAAAAGACTTTTGAATATGCAAATGATTGCGCAAGAAAGCCATCTAGTCTCAGAAAATATATATTCATAAACACATTACTGATAAAATATTTTAAATGTTTTGTTTTAGCTCTAAAAAGGAATAAGTATTTAGTACATTTTAAAAAACTATTAATGTAGTTACTTTAGTCTCCCTCCCACGTTTCCCTTTTCACCGCATCAAATGTCATATTCTGGACAATACCAGCTCACACATCCCTAGAGCGTGGACTATGGGGAGAGTGATTTCGTAAAGCTGTTCTACCAAAGGACACATTGGATGTCTGTGTCACTGCTAATGAATTTGCCGGTTCTAAGAATGCCCACATACTTAAACCTTTGCTTTCTGTCATCTTCCAAGTGGATATGGTGTGCAGCATCTCTTCTTTCTCCTTAATTTATAATTGGAATTATTAAACATTCATTATCGGGGAAAGATGCACTTAATTTTTTTAAAAAGCTCTTTGTAAAGACACAACACACCACATATTCATGTCTTTTACACATCTGTTTTCATTTACACAGACAGTATGCAATATAGTTATTGAAGAAGATAACTGGATGGAGAAAAGTTAAGAGGAAAAACAAAAACAACCTGGCTTGAGTCATCCTGTTGAAATAGATTGTATGTTTTATAAATATTGTTTGTTTTTTCCTCTGAGTGAGTCTATACTGAATCACTTTCCTTTTAAAGTTTTACTGACGATGTGTGTATGTGGGCCCTGCTGATAACACGCTTGCACTAGTCATGTACTTCTAGGAGTCAGACCTTAACTTTGAGATGTGGCACTTTTAAATCTGTTTTTAAAGTATGGCTTAAAAAATCTAGGCATACAAAAGTAAAACATGGACTTATACAAACATTATGTTTGAATATTACTTTACTTATAATCTATATTAAAAAAAATTGGGACAGTTTTACTCCAATTATTGCAAAAGCATGCGATGTTTCTGGGGAAAAAACAAACCCTGCTCCAATAATTGACTACTGCGTCGGATAGATATCTTTCTTTAACATTCTATGTAACAATACTACACTCTGAGGTAGAAATATTCAGAACAAATCCCTCAGTAAATACACCTACTTAGTCTTGCATGCCAGAATGTGAGTTCTGGCACCATGTGAACCATCTATTCTGCTGACTACACCACTCCCTTGCAACTGTTATTTTGACTGATCTCAAAAATCGATCATGGGGGCTGTCATTTTTAAGATAGTATGACTACAAAAATCAGGCATCTGGACATCTTTCTGGAACAAATATAAAACGCCTTCAGAATGCAGGAGATATAGCTTAACTGGAACATTAATAGGAAGAATGCTTTTCTGGATTTAGGAAGAATGCTTTTCTGGATTTAGGAATATTTTTCTGACAGTGTTTACAAAAACTGTATAGTGAACTACTTGACATCTTAAAGAGAGTATTACAATATACTTTAACTGGATTGACACACATTATTACACATTCTTGTGAACAGAAACACAAGATCTCTTTTTTCCTTGGTCTCCTGAAGCAGGTAACACACAGAAAGCCCTCTAAATGAGGTGCAAAACCCAAAATAGGGTGTTTTCTAACATGACTGGGGTTGGGCACAGTCACGGATGGTCTGGAGGGGGACTGGCCACCATGGCCATGACCAGTTCTGGCTCCCGAACTTGATAGGGGCTGGGCTGCCAGTGAGGGAGGAGAGATGCATGGATGCGAGACCACCCAGCCCTGCCCAGCAGGGCAGCTACGCCCAGCAACCCGCCCCCTCCCTGACAGCAGCCCTGGCGCTCACCATGGCACCTGGAACCGGCATGCACTCTGGACTGGGTCCAGTAAAGTGGGTTTTCAAATGTGAAAGCCAACTTTACTTCTGGTCAGGTGGCTGGATCCCAGACTGTGACTCGGAGACTACCCCAAGTCACAGCCCATGCTGCTAGCCGCCATGCCACCACGGCTGGAATCTATCCTATGCTAACATCTGGCGCAGAAAAATTAACATGATGGTGGCCTGCATGCCAAAGTGTGGCAAAGCACGGCAGTGCAGGTTACCGTTACATTTAAAAACACCAATAGTTCTCCAACAAGGAAGTTAGTTATACGATGACCCAAACTAAGAATTATATTTGAAATTTAGACAATCTCTTAAAGAAAACAAGTAATTAACTCAGGGGTGGGGAGCCTTTTCCCTCTCCAGTGTCACAATACAAGCTCAGTGATGCACAGAAGTTGGGGTGGAAGTGTATAAGGAATGTGCTCAAGAAAAGGAGGGTCCAAACCATTAATCTATGCCATAGGTCTGTTTCTGATCCTTGCGTGCATGCCCTCATCTCTGCCCACTTAACCTGAGTTCAGTTTTTCAGTGCTTTGGTGTAGGAACTGGAAAGGGGCCACATAAAAAGTTGCCAGGGACCACATTTGGCCCCTAGACCTGAGATTCCCCACCACTGAATTAACTCCTAGATACCTAACAAAATGGAATGTTCAGAGTAAATTTAAAAACACATGAAAACTGAATGCAACTGCCTAGGGTGGAGGTTTCTAAACCTGAAGTGAGCAAACTGTGGCTCTCAGGATTAGGAAACGTTGTCCATCCCTGTTCTAAACTGTGGTATAGGATCCCAAGTGGGGCCACACTGTTAGTTGCTGAGGTGATGATCTCAACCAACATTCTGTATACTCTGCGTGTGTGGAGGTGTGGTATTATATATACTGAAGTCTCAAAATGGGGTCATCCAGTCCATAGCTTTGGAACCACATGTATAGGAATCTCATTCTTACACTCTGGTTCAAGTCAATAGACACACACCAACACAAGAAAGAATTATTCATGTGCTGGCCACATATGACTGAGTATAACTGTAGTATAACTGTGTTTAAGAAAGGTTGGCCAAGTTTCTGGAGGATGGGTCCATTAGCAGCTATTAGCCAGGTAGGTTTGGGCAACATAACATCTTACTGTCGGGAGCTGGCAGTGAACAGCAGGGAACAGTTCGCCCCATTGGGACCTGTTGGATACTTCTTCAAGCAACTGAGTTTGGCCACTACTGGTGACAGGTGCTGGGCTCGATGGACCATTGGTCTGACCCAATATGGCACTTCTTATGTTCTTATGAATAGTTATAAAGTTGCATTACTGGTATAATGGAGAATTAAGCACTTAATATCTCTAAAATCACATTGTCAATCAATATGAAACTTACTATGGGTTTACTCCTTCAAGTCTTTGATTAGTGGTTTTTGTGTGGAAAGGTTTCAAGACGATTTTTCTTTTTTTTTCTCCTTTTTTTGTAATAAGTGATCACAGCAACTACTGAAATATATGATCCTGAATTTCATTCACAGGTGTATTCTAATGAAATCTTGTGCATAATGTAGTTTTGAAGTGATAAAAATGTCTCCGAATTTAAATAAATAATGGTTTAAAAATTCTGGGTGATTGAGAATAATGGAGTAGTCTGCGTGTCTGTCAGTGTGCCACTGCCATCAGATTTCTCAGCTAGGCTTTGGGTGCAGAGAGAGCTGTTGTGACATCACAGGCTGTGGAAACCAGTGCAGCTACTGTGGCGGAGGGGAGATAAATCCGAGCCAGCTCCCTCAGCCCAGCTAAAGAGGAAGGCTGAGAAACCCAGGGAGAACAGTGAGCGAGGGGGAACTGAAACATTTGTGGAGGTAGGCAAGCAGGAATAGTCCAGAGACCAGTGGTAATGGTAGTGGCTGGTGGGGCAGCCCCTGAAATCACCAGCCCCCTCAAAAGTCAGGCCCTCATCCTCACAATATAGTGTAACAGAGCAGAAGAGATGGAGACAAAGTAGTCTGAATTATATCTTTTAGAAACGTTATAATTTTAAATAAATAAATAAATAAATAAATATTAGACCAACTGTTGGTGGAAATGTGCAAGCGTTCGGACTTCACAGGGTCCTTCCTCAGGCAAGGAGGAGTCAGAACTGAAGATCTGAACAAAGCACAGTGGGTATATATAATGTAATGGAAGCAGGAACAGGAGGGAAGATCTAGAGAAGGAGTTTGGTACACCCCTCAAGATTTCACTCACAGGTGTATTCTAATGAAATCATGTGCACATAAGGTAGTGTTAAAGTAATAAAAATGTCTCAGTGGTACATCCCTTCCTTATCTCTTCCCTCCCCTCCCATCTTCCATTACATTATACACTCATGTCTGTGCTTTGCTGAAACCTTCAGTTCCGGCTCCAACTTGCCTGAAGAAGGATCCTGTGAGGTCCGAAAGCTTGCATATTTCCACTAACAAGAGTTGGTCCAATAAAATATATTAGTCAAACAACTTTGTGTCCATCTCTGTCGCTTAACATGGCAACCATATTCTCTCTGGATTGCAATGGAAGACATCAAACAGAGCAGAAGAGGAGGAACTGTCTTCGTTAGCCCTGACTTGCACTAAACAGCCTGTACCTCTTTTTTTCCCTCATACAAACACACACACCCCTCAATATACACTTAAGACAGTGCCTCCATCCATGTCCCCGCCTCCCAGAGCTGTCCAGCTCCCTGTCCCCAGGTCCCTCCCCACCACTTCCACCCACCTGTCTGTCCCTGCTGCCTATTCTCTTTTCTCTTGCCTCCTGTCCCATTACTCCTGTTATTTTTCTTCAGTCCTCCCCCTCACCTTATGTGCTGCATGCAGAAGGAGAGAGAACAAGAGAAATATTCGAGGAGCGACTGAGGATAGGAAAGAAATTTTTCTTTCATGAAAGGAGGAAATGGGAGCCTGTTGGGAAGGAGGAAAGAGAGATACAAGGGTATGTATGTGGCTGGCTGGGAAATGAAAGTGTGTTTCACTGGGAGAGAAAGCCTCACACAGTGCTCGGGGGGCGGGGGCAGGAGCACACTAGTATTCAGAAGGGTGAACCATGAAACTAGACAGAGAATGTCTGGAGAGGAGTAGGAGAGAGAGGGAGAGGCCTGAGGGAATGGGGGTGGGTATTGAAGACGTAAACATGGATAGGTTTATTTATATTCAAATATGTTTTTTAATTCTTCTCTTTGTTGACTTTATTGATTGTGCTAAAACATGTCAATTTTCCATTAAAACAAATTACTTTTTTAGTTTAAAAACAAAACAAACACCAAGAAATTCATGAATAAAATCCTCTGTTTTATATAGTCAAGGTTGCTGTACATATTCCTTGCCCCCTTCTTTTCTCCGATAAATTCAACACCTTAAAACCTGGAAAATGAAAGTTAACTTACAAGATTTTCTGTTATTATTGTACATCACAGAGGTCACTGTGGTATAGGCGTGGTGGAAGGGGTTAGAGAGCTGACAGAAAAACCCTTACCGTTACATGATGTTAAAATGTCAGTGTACAATCTTACGCTTATTCAATATTTTATTATGTTAATAACTCTGTGAATAGTTTCTAAATTATTTAGATTATACTATCAAATTTAAATAATTTATATAATACATTTGTAAACTTAAGTAATTCTATTTATATTATTACATTAATGAAATAAATTATTATTTGGGAAGGATGAACATAAAACATTCAGAATTTCACCAGGATGCTATGATTCAAGTGTCTTAAATACGTAACATTGGGTTATGGGGTGGGCTGTGGCTCAGATGGTAGAGCACATGTTTTACTGTACAAGGTCCCACGTACAATCACCAGGATCTCTGATTGTATGACTGGGTGAGGCCTCTGCTGGGGATTCTGGAGAGTCTCAGGTAGCATGCCTGGGTGAGGCCTCTGCCAGGGATCCTGCAGAGCTGGGTTTGAAACCCTGCTGCCATGTCAGGTTGTGACAATACTGGGCTAAGATGGACCATTGGTCTGACTCAGTTAGGCAGCTCCTTATATAACATTAACTCTTACTCTATTTTTTGTAATATATATCTTGGCAAGTGCCTGCTACTGTGATGGTGGTCCAGCCTCTCCTCAAATCTCTTTACTGACGCAACATGAAACTGAATAGAAGGTCAATAGGCAAATGGAATAGTAGAGTGCCTTGGGAGGGTACTTTTGTTACTACCCTCTTCTCTCAAAGCTCATTTTCAGGTATATTATATTATAGTTCACCTGAAAATGACTATATACACCCAAGAACTCAAGCGTTGTTATAAAACACCATTAATCACTGGAATGTTGAGTTTCAACTGCAGTGAGTTAATTAAGTTAACGGGAAACTGAATATATTTGGTAAGAAGCTGAATTGTGTGGAAGGAGGAGTTAAGAACTATTCCAAGACCTGCTACTCAAGTTACTAATCTTGACAAGTCCCTGGTGGTCTTTACGCTGACCATTCAGGACAGTGGAGTTATTTCTTAAGCCACCCTTTTGTCGGACTGTCAGTGGGTGTGACACAAGTTTCATAGACTTAAAGATAGAAGAGACCCTTGATTACCTAATCTGACCTCCATACACAGGCAGTGGAATTTATTCGGACTGAAGTAGAGCACATCTTTTGGAAAGATATCTATCATGACAAAAACTCCAAGTACTGTTCCCTGAATTGAAACAGTCAACGACCGCTTTAAAGTTTCCCAAGATTTTTCTTCTTCTTCTGTAATTTTCTAGGTAAAAGTATCTTGTTTTAAAAGTGAGAAAACTGGGTAGAGTTTAGGAGACTTTCTATTAATTGTAGACGCATGGTCTCAATGTGATTTGTGATGATGGAAGCAAGCATATGTAAAAGGTATCAAAATTTAGGACCACCTTATTATCATCTGGTAATAAGAAATTTCTCATTTTCAAATTCTCTCTCCTTGGGCATAAAAAGGATGAGTAGTGCTGTGTCATTCAGTCTCTGTGAACAGAATAGGATGGACTAATGGAATGCTGTCTTCACGCAAAACCACTCAGCTGTCAGCATTGACTTAACCACATAACTCCTTTGAGCTCCAATTCATTTCCGAGGGAACAGTATCTGCACTTGTAGCTGGATGCACATGCCAGACAGGGGACTGAAAATTGCAGTATGGGGCCAATGTGCATTATTTTTGCCTTCTCTGATATTGGAAGCCAGCTATTTTTGTGAAATGAAGCTCCTGGATTTCTGTTTTTCCCCATGGGTAAGTACAAAAAATTTCATTACCATGAGAAAAAAAATATGCAAGAAATTATAGGTGGTAAACCTTGAGGTTTTTTTCTTCTTATATGTGCAGGAAGAGCCCCCAAACTCTGGCAGATGACACACGTCAACTTGTTAGCTACTGGCATCTAAACCTCGTCTCTACCATAAGGCAGCTTTTAAGCAGCTTAATGTCTTGCAAAGGACCACTGACCTTCCTGCTTGAGTAATGCTTGACTGTTGTCTCATGTCTCACACACAAATTCCATTTCCCAAAGTTCCAGCAGAAAGTCAATACCTCTGTCAAGATGATTAGGAAACTTGCTGGAATGACATGGGATACCTGTACATCAATACTATGAATATCTAACCCTTCTCTAGTCTATATACCAGTAAAAATATTATGCCTCAGTATGGGAAGACAGTCGTTACATTCAATGGTTGACACCGAGTTCAGTTACAACATGCAAGCTGTGACTGGTACATTGTAGTCTACTCCAGTCTTCCAGTTCTAGCCAACACTATAATTTCAGTCATCCTATGACTGCAGACACCCCTTAGACCACCACCACAAATATTAACAGCCCTAATCCATAATATTGTAACAAATTTATACTGCTGTGTCTAAAATCAAGTTCCCTTCCTACTGACACCGGTCTTCAGAGATTCCAAGCATTTCTTGCTGGCTACAAAGCAATGAGAAAAAGCAGCCTTTCTTATGAACAATGGAAGAAGAAATGGCAGGACAGTGCTGAGTGACTTAAATTATATTGTACTTTCCCAAACATCCCTTGCTGGTTTTGATCTCCCATGTTGTTTCTGGTTCCAGTTAAATTGCCTTTTTACTGGCCACAGATGTATAGCATGTGACTCTGTTGCTCCTAGTCAGTCAGCAAGCTGTATCATTGAAGAATGCTGCAAAGATGCCTATCCGGTACACTAAGTGAAGCTCACTTTGGATGACCCTCCACTGACTAAGTAGGTTCAGAGTTCAATGAAGTCTGACTGTTACTTTTTATACCAGAAAGCCATCCTGATATTTGCTGTTATAAACAGAAGATGAAGATTTAAAAAATTGTGGGAAACAAATTTACCTTTGGTACAAAACATTTCCCAGAATGTTTGCCCTCCGGACAATAACTTTTCATCTAGGCATCATATGCCAGAACTTGTGAATTATATAGTATTTTGAAGATGATTTTTCCATATGATAAAAAAGCAAACATTTTTAAGAGCAAGCAGCTTCACGTGTGCTACAGGAAAATGTATTTCTGATTTTCATGTGGTGCTGAACATCTGTAGCTTCAATTTAAGTGAATGTATTCTCAGAATTGTGTAGATCAGTCTATTAGATAACATGGTCTAATTCTGGCTGTGCTACTGACTAGAGTTGCCTTGGGCAAGAAGTCATCTCACCATGGTTCATTTTGCCCAATCTGTAGCATTGTAAGCATTTTCATTTGTCTATCTCAAAAAGCTGAGTGAGTGAGAATTAGTTACAACTATGAAGTACAGACTGGACTATGAGAAGGGGGCAGGGTGAATTTAGAGCTGTGGAGCAGGGATGGAGAACCTAATGTGGCCCGCAACTAGTTTTTATATGGGCTTTTTCAGTTCATGAATCTGGCCCCTGGATCCAGTAAGCACTGAAATGTGAGCTCAGGAGAAGGGAGGAGATACGAGGGCATGCACACAAAGTTAGGGGACATATCCATGCAACCATGCAACCATGATGATCTGCCCGACCCACGTGGGGGGACATACCCTAGACCTGATCTTTGGTTCTGGCCTTCAGGCGGGGGGTCCGGTTGTGGGGGAGGTTGCAGCGGTGCCCTTGTCATGGATGGACCATTATCTCCTTCAGGCCGGTCTTCTAGCACACCCACTCCAGAAGGGGAAGGGACCAGTTAGGATGGTCCGCCCTCAGAGGCTGATGGAACCCCAGCGGTTCCAAGAGGTCCTGAGGGAGTTAACCTTGGACTGGGACGGCCTCTCTGTGGATGAACTAGTCCAGCATTGGAACAGCTTGCTGGAGGAAGCCATTGACAGGGTGGCTCTGAGACGCCCTCTGCCTCGGTCTCGTCAGCGCAGGACCCCTTGGTATACTGAGGGGCTGCGGTGTATGAAGCGTGTAGGCAGGAGGCTAGAGCGATGCTGGCGTTGGACTCGATCTGACTCCGCCCATTTGCAGTCCTATGTTGAGGCTGTGAGGACGGCGAGGAAGGAGTTCCTTGCTGTTCTCATAGCATCTGCGAAGTCACGCCCGGCGGAGCTGTTTCGGGTGGTGCGGAGGCTGGTTAGTCCGGCCTCCCTCCGCCTGGATGGGGACTTGTCCCAAGCCCACTGTGAGGAGTTTGTCAACTACTTCGCAGACAAGATTGCTCGGATTCAGACTGACTTTGATGCTGGATTTGGGGCAGGAGGGGATGAGTGTGAGGGGACGGAGGCCCCGTCCGGTCCAGCTTTGTGGGGTGAGTTTCAGGAAGTGACGCCGGCTGATGTGGCCGATGTCCTGGGGTCTGTGAGGGCCATGTGTTGTGAACTTGATCTGTGCCCGTCCTGGTTAGTAAAAGCTTCCAGGGAGACATTGGGGACGGTGCTGGCGAGGGTAGTGAATGCGTTCTTGCAGCTGGGGAGGTTGTCGCCCTGCCTCAAGAAGGCTGTGGTGCGCCCC
>QEPC01012145.1:1314635-1326270 GCA_003113815.1 Sphenodon punctatus
GGAGATGTTGGCCCCCCTGACTGGGGGGGTTTGCCCTCCTATAACTCAGCAGGTCCGGAGTCTGGAGGTGGTGTTGGACTCGGATCTCTGCCTGGATCGACAGGTGGAGGTGGTGGTGAAAGCCGCCTTCTGCCAGTTGTATCTAGTACGGAAGCTGCGTCCATACATCTCTGGCCCAGACTTGGCCTCCCTCATCCATGCCTTCATCACCTCGAGGCTGGACTTCTGTAATGCGCTCTACGTGGGGCTGACCTTGTTCCTGGTCCGGAGGCTGCAGCTAGTGCAGAATGCGGTGGCCCGTCTCCTGACGGGGACGAGTCGTCGGGAGCATATAACACCTGTGCTCCAGACTCTGCACTGTTTGCCAATAGCGTACCGAGCCAGGAGGCCCTTAACAGTCTGGGCCCCTCGTACCTCAGGGACGGCCTCACCCTCTACGTCCCAGAGCGGCTCCTTCGGTCTGCAGGGGGTGCCTTCTTGGAGGTCCCCCGTGTTAAGCGGGGGCCACAATGGAGAGGGCATTCTTGGTGGCCAGGCCGTGTCTTTGGAATTCCCTCCCGGAGGAAGCTTGCCTGGCCCCGAGCCTTTTGACATTCAGGCGGAGTTGTAAAACCTGGCTGTTCGCCCAGGCCTTTGGGGAAGAGGGGAGGAGGTGGGGCTAGTGTTTTAACGCATTCCTACCTTTTATTTTTCCAACCCTGTTTATATTGTTGTTTTAATGGTTTGAAAAAACAAAAATTGTTGTTTTTATGGATTTTTTATTGTTGTATGTTGCCCCAGGATGCCGTAGGCATGGGGGGCGACTAAAAAATGTTTAAATAAATAAAAATAAATAAATATTAATTCTTAGTATTATGCAATACACCCTGCTGTGATGCACTGAAGTAGAGTGCTGGATTTCTTAATGTGAATCTGCAACTACAGTTCTTTAAGTAATTTTCTATGCTGAACCTGCTGTTCTGTGGTAGTTACTATATTCTTCCTAGTAAGCTGCTACAATACAGCTTCATGGTTGCTACTGAAACCTTGTGTCCCCCCATTTCTGAGTCTTGAGCCGTGTTATAATCTGCAATACATTATACCTATACTTCAACACAAGAAAATAATACCCGGCCCGATCCCCTACCCCCACCAAAAAAGAGAGAAACAAGAAAAAGGAAAAGCCTACAAAGCATAGGTAATATTCCTTTAGGGAGAAGATGCGACAAGAGAATTTAATCACGTCACAGATGTTAGTCTTCGTACTTCCTAAAATGCTAGAGGAAAGTACTCAAACAAACACTTTACTTTACTTTTGAGCCTCCACCTTCTTCCCTTCTATGCAGGAACTTCTATTGCATTTAACAGAAAACACCCACCTCTTTCCTTTCTATGTTTTACCTACAATTTTTCCCATCAAGTGAATATTAAGCCTAGTAAGCAAACTTGATTTCCTAACAAACCAATTTGCTAAAGAAAAATACTAAAATTGTTGTTGTCATATGCCAGAGCCTTAAATCTCTTTTGAATTCCTTTCTCCAAAATGCAGAAGAAAAACTATTTTCCATCCTCCCACTCTCACACAGAAGCAGTGTCTGCTTGTCACTTAGACACCAACTCATGAAGAATATAAGTAGTAACAAGTTGATTTAAACATTTAATTTATTGCCAAGAGTAGGAGCAATAATGTAAAATTTTATTTGTAAGCCAGCAAATTAACCATCACCATAAACAAGCCTATACCCTTTAATTGCTTCCAGACTCACTTTATATAGTGAATGTCTAATTAAATTGTGTTTCTACTTACTGGCCTAGATATCTAAATCATTTGAAAGAATGTAGTTATATTGTTTGATGTTGTTAGCCGCTCCGGGCTGCCTGTGGCAGGAGGGGCGGGATATAAAACTTTTAAATAAAAATAAATAAATATTTCCTAAATCTACAATTTTAATGTCAATAGCAAATTTATAGCACAAGCGTGACCAGAATTTGCCTAGTTTTACAGCAGGGGTGAGGTGGGAGAACTGCTACTACTTTGAATCTCTGTACAGGAGTGGAGGCAATCTTGATCTCTGAATGAACAACTCCACAAACCTAAGCGATGCTAGAATGATGAGAAAGAGTCAAGAGGCTCACAGAGAGCCCTTTTTGCCCCTGCTTGGATGCAGGATGACTGCAGCTACAACGCCCCGACAGATGGCTGTGCAGCCTCTCTCTGAAAACCTCCCGCGACGGAAAGCCTAAAACCCTCCTAGGCAACTTTTCCATTGCTGCACAGCTCTTACTGTCAGGAACATTTTCTTGATATTCAACCAAAACCTACTTTCCATGTTCTTCATGTTCAGTCTGTGATTGACTATAATCCCCAAATCCTTCTTGGTGGTGCTGCTGCCTACTAGCCAGCTATCTCCTATCTTATTCTTGTGCATTTGGATTTTCTTTCCTGTGTGTAACACTTGACATTTGTCTTCGTTGAACTTCATTTTATTGCTTTTATCCCAAATCTCTAATTTCTTAAGGTCATTTTGAATTTTAATCTTATCCTTGAATGTACAATCACTACCAGTTATGGAAAGTTTTTTAAAATTGAGTATTTTGATACACTGTTTTTGCAAAACAACAAAAGTGCCATACTGGATCAGACCAATGGCTCGTTGAGTCCAGCATCCTGTCTGCGACAGTGGTCAAGCTCGGTCACTTTGGAGAAGTACCCAGTGACAGGTCATAATGGATCCATTTCCTGCTGTTCACCCCTGGCTCCTAAAAAGTCAAAGGTTATATCCTCCAACCTCCTTGGATAATTGTTGTTATGCACCTATCTTCCAAGTACTTATCTAATCCTTTTTTAAACCCACCTATACTACTGGTCCTGATCACATCATCTGGAAACAAATTCCACAAATTAATTTTGTATTAAGTACATAATGCAAACAGCAACACCTTACAAGCTGCAACGTTCTAGTTAGCTAATGCTCACTGAACACTAGTCAAAATAAAAATAAAACATGAAGTGTAAATATTTATCTCAATATCATAACCAGGTTGTCTTCCTCATTGATTATCCCTGTTTATTTTCAAAGTGTTTCATTAAATCCAGTTATTTTCTTTCTGAATTTCACATTCCTTAATATGAATAAATCCACCTGAAATATTTTAAAATCATTTTTATTCAACTTCCTTAAGTCTTCCTTAATAGAAATAATTCTCCAAGTAGAAAAACTGCATTGAAACCTTCATATGGCCTCTCTTACTGTACACTGCCCAAATTACAGGTTGGGCCCCCCAGTCTCCCTACATTTTTGATGGCCTGCCTACGTTTTTTGATGCCCCCCTTAGCTACCGGCTTTAGAAGGCTGGGGGGGGGGGGCATGATTTCACTAAAGGCTCCCCTACCTTTTCCCTTATAATTCAAGCCCTGTTACTGTAGTATCTGAACTATCACAAACGTTTACAGGTATTTATAAGAATTCTGTGAGGTAAGGAAGTACTATTAGCAAGGTGGGGATGACTAAGTAAGTTGCCCAAGCGCACACAAGAAGGCTGTGGTGAGATAGGCAATTTAAGCTGCTGGATGGAAGCAGAAGAAATGCGATGGCTATCAAAAATGTATTTTCTCTGTGTGTACACATTCCACCTCTTCCCTATTGTAGATTCTTCTCCAAAACACAGATGTTTCCATAACCAGAAGTGGTGGGAGTGGATCTTTCTCCAGACAGATAAAGCCTATAGCATTAGAAGTCGACATTTGAGGCTAAAGCTTAAATACTATGGCATACACTTTCTTCTCAATTCAAAACATTGGCAACAGATACTTTATCAGCAAATTTTGGCACAGCCATGTTCTGATGTCTTCATTAAAAGACAGGTGTGACATTTTTATTTGCTAGGCCAATGAAAGTTCAGCATGTTACAATGGCATATTAGGCTTTCAATATTTGTTATAGAAGAAAATGCCTCTATCTATCCTAACAGTTGCACAGACACCATATACACCTATTTTTAAGGCATCACCATCCAGAGTCCCCCTCTTCCCTGAAACCTAAGTTAAGCACCTGCAAATTCTCAACTTCATAAATGTATCCTTGTCTCCCCTAGCTTGTAAGCCTCTTGGGGTAGGGACCTTTCTTTAACTACTGATTGTACAGCACCAGGTACAGTGCTGGAGCTCTATACATAATCAACAACAACAACAGTGATCATGATTTTCCAGTCTGACTTCGGGTAACACTAGCCACAGGATTTGATCCAGTGAATATGAACAGAGCATCCCTTGCTTGGCAAAGACACTGAGAACACTATCGCTTTGACACACACTGGAAGTCTGGAAAGTATGCCGGGGTGAAGAATCTTTTCCCTCCCAGGGACCACTCTAGAAATTACTCCAACCTCTTCAAGAGCCATATAGAAGTAAGGGGTGAGGTTACTTGAAAGGTGCATTCAGGAAGAGGCAGGTTAAGATCATGGATCTGTCGCCTATGCTTGTGTGCATGCCCTCATCTGTGCTCCCTTATTCTGAGCTCAGTCTTTCAGTGCTTGGGGGCAGGGAACAAGGATTGGGAATGGGGCCAAATAAAAACCAGCCGCAGTCTGCATTTAAACCCTCAGGCTGGAAGTTTCCCAACCCTATAGCCAAAAGCTATGTTTTGAAGGGGCTGTAGTCTCCTGGGGAAAGCATTTTTGTTGTCATCAGAAGAAAGCAGTAACTACAAACAAAAGGAGGGTGAAAAGAGCTACTACAGAGGAGCAGTAGCCAACGTCAAAACAACCACCACATCAAGAAGCCACACCTTGTGCATTCCAGTTACTTCAGTTTGAAGTGAGCCAGAAAGATTGCTGGAATGCGGAACAGTCCTTTACTCCTTTTCCCAAAAATGAAAAACATAAAACTTATTTCACCATTTTTATATCACACTTCAAGGCTCTTGTAGTCTTTGCTCTGCACCCGGTGCATCTTTGTATTGTTCAGTTCACAGTCCCACTTTCCCCTTTCTTTACATACCCTGTTACAAAATGACAGAAAGGTTCAACCCAAAAGCTGATCAGCAACTCCGTAGCAGGGTGAATACAAGGCCCTGGGTGCAATAGTGTGGGTCAGTTTCCAAAGCCAGCAGAACTCCAGGCAGAAGGGGAGTATCTTAGTTACGGTACAATTCAAGAAGACATTTTGGTATCTAGAAACTACAGGCAATTAGAGGCCAGGATCGTGGGACAAACTAAAATGAATGACATGGAATACTTATTTGAAACAATGGAGGAAACATGAATGTCAATTGGAAATAATGGAGATGTTTGAAAAACAATGTGGAGTAATAAAATGGATCAGGAATGGGAGTAAGGACATATGTGTGGAATGACCAAAAAACAACAACAACGAAAAAGGTCCATAGAGAGGGGATGAAACAAGAAGGAGGAGGCTACAGGGAACGGATGAAGCGACAGACTGAGCGGAATGATGGAAAAGGCCATGGGGAAGAAGTGAATGAGTCAGAGTCCCAGAGCTGGAAGGGACCCAAAGGGCCATCCAATCCAGCCGCCTGAAACACTGCAAGCTTCTTCATGCCTCAAAGATCCAGATGTCCCAAACAGGTGAGCCATGCCCACGCTGCAAGGGAAAGCAAAAAAACATTCTGAGTCAAATGCCAATCTTCCCAGAGGGGAAATTCCTTCCTGACACCAAATATGGCAATCATCATTGCCCAAAGAGTCCAATAGCTACTGTTGTTTTCATTTGCCCAACATTTTTAATCAGGAAATTTCATTTCAATCCCCACTGTTCAGTCTCTGCTTGACTCCTCCCCTATTTGAGAATCAATTGGAATCTCCTTAAATCAAGTTTCTGCTCTCTCTTGTAGTGACGAAAGAGGCTTGCAACTTAATTTTTATTTAACTTTATGCAGAGTCCTCACTATGCGTGCAAACCACAAAATGTGTGGGGCAGGCATGAGACTGCAGAGCTCCCTTTCATGTACACAGGAGGACAGAATGTTTGAGAAAAGATCCCAACCTTGGGGAAAGGCTCATTAGCCTTGCAATGCCTAAGGCATAATGGGAGGCGACAGGGAAAGGATGTTTGCTTCAATACAAGCTTTCCACACACAGTCAACTGCCATTCAAGGACCCTGAACATTTTACCCTGGTTTTGAGCAGTAAAATGCTTGTGGTCATTTTGTGCTCATCACTTATTTTGTGGATTGCACCAAAAGTGCCTGCATATGGGGGATGAGGAAAGAAAGTGGTGCATCTGCACATCTAAACCTGCACATCATTGAAGACACATGGTCAAAAGAAAATGGAAAGCTAAGGATTTTTTAAACAAACACTTTTAGGCATTGTTGCCTTTTCCTGTCACCAGAGAATCCAAAGATTCAAGCCTTTGTTCTGTAGGCCTTGTGCAGAAATCTCCACCATGTGAAGCTGATAGGAGGACAGGAGATGTAATAGACCTCTAGGGGTCAAGAGCTGGTTCTTCAAGATTTACATATTTTCCTTTACAAAACACGGTTTGTCCCCTCAAAGCAATCCTTAGTGATCCCAGACACTACATCAGTAAATTTTACAGATAATTTAGTGGCACAAAAGGTGTCAAATTGTCAGAAAGAGTCTAAGATCCTCTATTACAACAGTAATAGATCCGATGCTTTGATCCAAATGCTGCTATTTAACACTTTATTCCCAATAAACTATCATGGCAACATTTATTTATTTATTTAATAAATTTATACCCCGCTCCTCCTGCAAAGCAGCCCGGGGCAGCTTCCAACAATTAAAATACAATAAAAACAATTTAAAACATTTCATAAAAACATTCAAATGTTAAAACAGGGCTAAAATATCATAAATATCACAAGTAATATATCACAAATCAGGTGGGAGAGCTAAAAACCCCTCATCCTACCCCCCACCCTCCCCTGGGCAAACAGCCAGGTTTTACAACTCCGCCGGAATGTCAACAGGCTAGGGGCCAGGCGAGCTTCCTCCGGGAGGGAGTTCCAAAGGCGCGGCTCGGCCACCGAGAATGCCCTCGCCATTGTGGCCCCCCGCTTAACACGGGGGACCTCCAAGAAGGCACCCCCGGCAGACCGAAAGAGCCGCTCTGGGGCTCAACAACATGCTGTTAAAAGGCATTCCCTTCAGCATCATGCTACCTAATAGCTTCCCTAGATTTAAAATGTGATTGCCTTGATGGTTCCTAAGGTTGCTTTTCATAGCCTCTCTCCCTAAACACAACCAGTTTGCTCTCAGCTCTGGTCAACTGATGTGCCACCCTGCTTCCTCGGACAACCACCTGCCCTGAGTGCACCTGTTCTGACAACGTGCCACCCACCCCCAACTGCTTGCGTCCTTAGCGGGTAGCAGTCTTTGAGGATCCCTATAGGGGGTGGGGGAATGTACTGAGCCCCCCTGAACTGCCTTTCCCCACGCTCTTCACAGAGACGGCAGATTCACCACATGCTGATGCTGCATGCTCACCTAGCAAGCCGGCTACTTGCTAGGCAGGCAGTTTGGGAGCTGCAGAGCATCCATGGAAGGTCCACTTCCCTCCAAAGGGGAGGCAACCTAGTGCACACACCCCGCCCCCCAGATGCCATGCCAGAGAGCGTGGGGTGGGGTAGGGCAGGGCAGAAGCATTGGGAAAGCGTGCCTCCAAGTGCACACACAGCCTCTGCTACAGCTCACTCCCTGCTTGCCTTCAACAGCTAAAGGAGGAACAGTTCCTGGTGTGGCTGCTCTCCCCGGGGAAGACCCTGTCATCCAGGAGCAGGGGGAGGTACACAGGAGAAGGACCCCCCTAGCTCCCTGCCACCAGCTCAAAACCCAGCCCCTACAGAAGGAGGGAGAGGAAAGAGGAGCAGGGTCAGTCAGAAAAAGAAAGATGCCAACAGAAAAAGAGCTATGGCCTATAAAATGCTTCCCCTTAGCAGAAGTCCTACACCATGCCTCCTATTATATTGCAAGTCAGGACAGAACTGGGAGTCTCATGCTGGGCTATGCCCCTCCCATGGGCAGAGGCTGTCAATCTTAATTAATCCTGCCTTCTCTGTGTGAGGAGGGACATATCCCACCTGTTAGGCTGTCTATCCTGCAAGAGGGGGAAGAGATCATTTAAAAATTACTTGTCCCAAGAATGGCTGAAATTCAAGCCAGTTCCTATGATTCTGATCAGCAAGAAGCAACTAATCAGTATACTAAACCAAAATTTATAACGAACAATTAAAGAAAGTATGCTGAAATGTAAGCCATTAAAATAACTTTCTTAAAGTAAAAGAAGAAAGAAAACTTAAGTATTAACATAATTATAATTCCCAGAGTCAGGGAAAAAATTGTATAGACAAAGCATTGAAAAGGTTAAACATCTCAGTATTTTCAAACAAATCTTCAGGTTGGCAAATTTGCAATAGTAATAATACACAAAGTACTCTATAATGAAGCCAACTCTCCAGGCAAATATTTGAACACCTGTATAGAAAGAAAAAAAGAAAATGTACCAACTAAAAATAATCCTACACACAAAAGAAAGATACTATGCTAAACGAGATAAAATCGTAAACATCAACTGTGATAATTTTGTAAAAGTAATTAGGAATATACTATTTATTAAACAATAATCACATTACTGCTATGGTATGCATAAGTACTATACCTACTTTACCAACTAGAAAAATTCAAATAGTTTGTGAGACTGGTTCCGACACATAAAAGTCATTACACACTAAGGAAAAAAAAGTTAATAGAACCCAAATTCCTCTTTTAGGCTAACAAAGGCTCTGACTATAAGGACTTTTTTAATGAAAACACTTTATATGACTGGGTTGTTCTTTATATAAATGTGAATCTCTCTTTTGCATACTGTTGGAAAAACTATAAAGGACGATTTTTTTTAAAAAAAGAAAAATTGTAATCAAGTTTAAAGCCGCTTTCAGATCTTTCCCCCGTGCGTATTCTGGCTGTGGGAGGGAATGCGCAGCCAGGATATGCGCGGGGTGCTGCCGGCCTGAAAGCCACCCCCATGCAGCTTTGCCGACAAACACCCACAGAGATACAAAGCTCAGACCGGCCAAACCTCACACGTCCTGGCTGCACATTCCCTCCCGCAGCCAGACTATGCGCGGTGGGGTGGGAAGTCTGAAAATGGCCTAAGAAAGCTCATTACCTCCTATGTGCTTAAAGTAATCCACATATGAGCAAATTTACAAGAAAACATTCTTCTAAAACAGGACTGGATCCCTTGTTCTCTTGAATCTTTGGTTCTTTTTACATGAGATGGACCTGCACATACATATGTGGGTCTGCTGCATATGCAGGTGCTGCCCGTTAAAACACCGCAGAGGGTGGGTGGGCAAGCATGTGCGCTTCCGTGTAACACGCATGCACACCCACCTCCACCCATTGCTCACCCATTGAGCAACTGGCCAAGATGGCAATTGCTCCATGCATGGGGATGGGGGAGGAGGGGGGAAGATATTGGTGTGCGCCGTTGTACGTTGTTCCCCCGCACTGCCCACGCTGCTGCGCGCACACCCATCCCACTGCACCTGCGGCCAGTTTCGAAAGGGCCTTTGTGTTTTTGTGTGTATTTTTTGTCATTGTTTTTGTATTGATAATGCACAACTTTATTGCTCAGTGCCAGCCAAATTTTGGCTTTTTATCCTATAGCTTACAAGTACTTGATCTTTAAAAACATTTCAAACAGTTTTAAAAAAGGAGCAGAGAAGAAATACTGCTGACTCGATCCCTTCCTTTACAACCCCATATAGTGCAGATCTTTGAATTATTTATTATTCTATGAACACTGAAAGCCATAAGCCAAAACTAAACAAATCTATCTGACATGCAGTTCATGACATAGAAACAGTAAGTGTAGAAGCTGCAAGACCTCATCGATAGTTCTTTTAATGAGAGCCTCTTGACAAGCTTGATTAATGCAGGACTGGAGAAAGAATAGTTATGACACATCTGTGGTACCTAAGATTCTGCATTATTAAAGTCAACATTGGAGCACAACCAAATACTGGGTAAGGGGAGAAGGTGAAGATGCCCTGCTCCTTCCTGGGTTCTGCAGTCCTGAGCCTTCCCTGCTCCTGGATAGGTGAGTGGCCAGGCCCCAACAGCCAGCCCTTTCCCTACCCCTTTTCCTGCAGCTGGTTCACAAAGGCTGTGTGGGGGGCTGCAAGTGACGAGAGAGAAGAGGAAAGTGCACACACTGGCTGGAAACCTGGTCACTCTGAACAGGCTCTTGCAGACACCCAGATACAAGCCACTTCCCTTTACTGCTACAAGTAGTTGTGAGCTGACTGCTAGGGTGGGGAAGGAGACAGCTGGGTGCTTGAGAGCTCCCAGTACAAAATCTGTCAGAACACATTGTGCCTTTGCATTGTTGTACAGACAACTAATTCGTAGACCTCAAATACTCCACCAAAAACGCTTGCTTTACATCCTCACTGAAAGATATCCACCCTGGGAATCAGATACGGTGGCACTAAGGCAGAGATATGTGACTGATAGTTATTCAATTTAAGAGATATTCAAGGTTACCCATATCCATCCCTCTCTCCTCCTGTGTGTGCAGTGCAACCAGCTTTTTTATGAGAAAGGAATAAAGTATTTTTAAAGTGAATTTCATTTCTCTCTCATGACAGAAAACTCATTGCTGGTGCTAAAAGAATCAATCACAGACAACCCCAAAACCACAATGCAGGGAAGGACCCAAGCATATTTCAGTTTCAAACTTTCAAGAGGTTATTTGAAAACTGGGGAGGGAGAGGAAGAGAATTGAAATCAAGGGGAGCTACACTTTATTATATTTAGGGCAAATGCACTACTGTGTAAAGATGCTGGCTGCATTAAATAACAGTTGTAGTTTTCACTGTGGTCTCATCTCACTCGGAATCCCTTACAATACTTGCTGAAACAGTTCATATCATTTAATTTGGTGGGTTTGTTGGACCCAATTTGATCTGGATGGTATAACTGCAGTTCTCTCACTCCAAACACATACATTGTTTAGAAATGCTATGCAACACCTCTAAAGGGTTCTGATTTAGGGGATTCAATACCAAATAAAAAATTAACTGATATTTAGAAAAAACATCCCCTTGTAAAGCAGCTATATCGTAAAAAGGTCTTCTTACTGTAATTACACCATCAAAACTTTCATACAATGTTTCTCAGTTTGCAGACGGATTAACTTCTGCACAACTTGGCACTATTCAAGCATATTTGCAAGTCTTTTTCATGAAATGCCCAGACTGGTGTAAGTAGATGCATTGCAGATCAGGAACGAATAGAACACCATAGAAAAGCTTACACAGTTCATCTCTCTTTTACAGGTTTATTGAGAATATATAGTGTGTTTAGAACTGTACAGAGGAGAGAGGAAAATATGGTTTCTGCAATAAGGAGTCCATATTGTATCATAACTTTATTCTGCCAAGTTATTTAGCTGGGGGGGTTGAAGTGAAGGAGGAGCACTACTTGAATCCTAACTTGAATCCTCCTTTTTGAGGGTGCAGGGTAGGATTGGGGGTCATGCCTCTGTCAAAGGACCAAGTACTAAGCATCAACGGGTGATTTCAGACGTTACGCATTCCGGAGTCACCACAGTGGATTCTCAGTGGTGGTGAACCGAACCACAACCCCCCATAGTCAATAAAAGCCC
>QEPC01012145.1:1335590-1346395 GCA_003113815.1 Sphenodon punctatus
ACATCCCATATATATGGGATGGGGGGGAATCACAAACAGAAGAGGAGTCTGTAGTGAAATACATACATTACATACTCAATGAGTCTGTACAGTGCATAACACAAAGTTTCAGTTTATGATTTAAGTTTCATTTCATTACAAAAGTGAAATTAAACTTAAAGCAATATATATATATATACAAACCCCATATAAAAACAAAAAAACCCAATAAAAAGCAAAAGAAAACCATATAAAACCCAATAAAAAACCAAAAAAACATATAAAAAACAAAAAAACACCCATAACAACACTTCCCGAACGGCCGAACCAAACAGCCGAACAGCCTATCCGAACGGCCTGTTCGGACGACCGAACCGAACAGCCGAACCCGAACTCGGCAAACTAGCCGAACCAAACGGCCGAACCGAACACAGCCGAACCCGAACCGCGATCTGTTCGCCCATCCCTAGTAATGGGTGTCACTCACAGATTTTTTTTGGTTGGAAGGGACCTCTAGGGTTATCTAGCCTAACGATTAATACAATATTATTATTCATAATTTACATAACTCAAATTATATAAATTATTCATAATTTACATAACTCAAATTTCTGGTTATATCAGAGAAATAGGTTTTCCTCAGCTGGAAAATGTAGTCTGGTAAATGTATTGTTGTTGTAATGGGTAACTAATTCTGCACCTGGATAATTCAAAGTTTTCAGATATATAGAGTATATCTACTCTGTTAAAAATATTAGTTCCTTTGAATGAATTAAGGAAACAGGAGCACTGAGCATTGTGCATTACTTGAAGAAAACTGATTTAACTTCTGCATAAGTTGAATTTCTGCTAAGTTGAACTTTTATAAAGGTCCCATAAAATTTAACAGAACTCCAATATACTAGTTCTTGTCACAACTGAACTATGAAGTCATATAGTAGTATCTAAAGTTTCTTAATATTGCTTTTTCTTCCAATATTTGTAAGTGTTTTTAAAACAAACAAACAAACAAACAAACAAACAAACAGAAAAGACATGACTTTATTCCTGAATTCCAGGGTTTATTCCTGAAACTATATTTTGGTTACTAAAATTAGGCTATATTGATTCTCATTACAGGCAGAATTTCAGTGCACACTGCACAGCACTAAACTCATGAGAAGTTTATGAATTATTACAGAAGTAGTGGATGAAGAAGGATAGTAGTTTTTGTTAGGATGGTGAGGTTCTTCCATTGTCTTAAATAACCCAGGACTGAAGTTTTTACAAAAACATAGAACACCCTTGAGAACAACATTTATATGACATAATACCATATACATGCAATGTCAAATTATGCGTAAATACATTTCTCAAGATGAACTGAGATTCTCACTCAATCCCAGAATCTCTTCTTTACTACGCAAAACTCATGTCTACATTTCACTTCCCTCATTAAAAATTCCCACAGCTGCTACAACTGCAAGCAACTGAACCCAGTGTCATCTAATCCTGCTTCAGCAAGTCTGGACTACTTGGTGGCTGCAGTGCTAGTAAACTGCACTGTTGGTGGAACCTATGGAAAATTTAGGGGGGGGGGCAACAGTAAAGAAAACTAGTGTTATCAATCTGATCCTACCTACTCCCACTGAAATCAGAAAGAACGGTGTCACTTACACCCATTGAGAACCAAACAGTACCCTATCTGAAGCAGCAGAGTTGTACAGATCAACTCTATCCAATCCAGAGTCCAAAAATATAGCAGCCAACACAGAAGTGTCCAGGGACATCCAGATCAGTCCAAAGAATTTGTAAGACAAAACATGCCAATTACTTAATAAGACAACTTACAAAAGCAAGTCTTTGTAAGTTAAGATAAAGACCAACATACTCATACTTATTGAGCCATTAAATTCTGACTGCACTCAAAGCAGATTTATTCAAGCTGCAAGTTTGAAAACTGAGTTTTAAACCATATCTTAAAAAGGATATCCTATTTGTTTAAAATATACAGACTACATGGATGTTGAGATCTAAATTAATATCCTGTATCAAATATAGATCCTGTTTTTAAATACAGATTTGGGTACATCTAAATTTATGTTTAAATTACTTTCCATCATGTTAAAGCGAGAAATATATTTTTAGTCAGAGTGAAAAACTGGTTCAGCTAAAATCAATGACAAAAACTCACATGGCCTCAATGAGGCCTGAATTCAGCCATTCTCAGTAACAAATCAGTGTGCATATTCTGGTCTCAAAACACACCCTGATTGTTTTGCAAATGTTGCAGATGCAGACTGTCCTGCTAAAGTGAAAAGTTTAAAACTTATTCTCAAACATTTTAATTTCTTTTTATTATAAAGAATTTTAAAAAACAAAAAACACAGGGCACGACAGGTAGCATATTTGTGGGATACTAGTGAATCCCTAAATTGTTATGCGAGTCATGCAAGTCCAAAGGCAGAGTGAGATGAATTAGTTGAGAACTCCCTTGGAAGGAGCTGTCATGTCACAGTGCCATTATGAAATAAAAATTGTAAACAAGGATGAGTGATAATTATGTATGTATGGGTGTTTATTAAGAGAGATTTTTAAACCTAATCAGACAGCTCCTTTTAAAACAATCTCTAGAATACACATGGTATTTTATAACGGCCCATCAAAACAATTTTTTAGAATGTTCATTATTAGTTTATAAAAAAGAAAATGCGCATGAATATTAGGGTAAACTCTGCTCAAATGGACTGAAAATCTAGAAAACAAGTTGCCGGGAATACAAATTTTAGAGAAGAGCTCTTTGTTAAGGACTGCTTTTTCCTTTTAGAAAGGAAAAGGAAAAGAGGGGAAATACAGGTCACAAAGAAATGATGAAGTATTTCCAAAGAACAGAATTTACAACATTTTTGTTCAGAGTTATATTCAGAAAATTACATACTACTAAGGAGGTAGATGTAACTAACCACTAACTAGGTCCACAGTCTAGGAGTTGCATGTCATTAAGTTGTAGAACATATACCATTGAGGATATGCGTTGGCTTAAGCCATTCTGGTTTAAGGCCATAACAGCCCCCCTTCTTCCCTGTCTGTTCAAACTTTTACTCTGAAGTACCATGAGATGGAGGGCAAGTGTTGACTTGCAGCTGCAATATATTTGGTTACTGGTAGATAATCTCATCATAAATATGTCCCTATAGATCTTTGTCCTAAGAGTCTAACAATACTAAGAAACTCAGAACCAAGGCTAAACAGAATTTAATTTGAGGTACTGGAAGACTGCTTTCTTGGAACAAATAATTGAACTGGCTCTGAAAGCAAAGGAACAGTGTGGAGTAAAGATATTGATTGAACTCCACATAGCTGGCTTTACAAATCTCTGCTATATATTACATTACACATGTAAGTCGTCAAAGCTGCCATCACTTTTGCTGAATGTCCTGAAAGACCTTGTTACCTTCTACATTCATATGCAGGATTCTTATAAGACTATCCAATTGGATACAATTTGTCTCAAGATTGATCACCCACGGGCTTCTCCCCAAATGTTACAAGCGAAACCCAGTCCAGGTAGTAAGTGATCACTTATTGATTGATCAATAGATAGATATCATTTTGTTGGGGAATACAAAGTTTATAAATTGGATGTGAAACAGTGATCACTTATTACCTGGACTGAGTTAAGATTGTAACATTTGGGGAGAAGTCAATGGGGAGTATTCAGATAGATAGATTAGATACTCTGATGAAGATGAAACTTTGAACACTACTCAAAGAATACAAGGGTGGAAAGACAAGCTGTTATAAATGAATATAAGTACAGATAACAAAATGAAAAACTGGCTTTCACTGAACTGTCTAGTCAAAGTAATGGCTTCCACAGACTATTTTTAAAATAAGCAGTGACAGGACACATCAATTGTTGTTCTAAATGGCAGAGAGGTCCAGAAATATGTCTGCAAAGCCATTAGTTAAGACACTGCAGGATTTCATAAGAGGCAGCAAGATAGTTCGAAGGACTGAATCAGGAAGTCTTCCTGAAATTTAGCACTAATGTTTTTGTAACCTTTACAATAAGAGATTTGACATAAGTGGGTGAAATAGTTTGGTCAGAATATAAATTTCCTTGCCACATCTGCAGCTAAACTAGAACAACTGTGCTGATGCTCAAACCAGAAAATTAAAGTGATCCATTTTCAATACTCATTTAAAAATAATAATAAACATACAATAAATATTGGAAATAAAAGTGAATTTAAAAATTATTTTAAGATTAATAATTTCAGATGTTATCAGGAACATGTAAAAAGATTGATTTAGCCTGACCATGCTCCTTTAAGAAAAGGTTTTATCCAAAGATGATCTGGAAAACGTTAAAAAATTATATATGAAGCATAAACACTTGATTAAAGTCAATGGTCGAAATTCCATGTGGGATCAGTGTGGGTTCCATGCAGCACAATGTGCTCTCAATGGACCACCGTGTGGTTTGTGTGTGTGTCCATGTGTGGGGCATGGGACTGGCCCCAATAACTGAGAAAATATGGCTGCAACAATTAAAACTGGTCCACGTATATATGGATTTTCAAGGATTCAAGAAGTCACAGTACCTGCAACAGTTGTTTGGCCAGACTAGGATTATGCCCTAATCAGTACTCCCCTAGAACAAGGTGACTAAGTCACTAATTTAACCATTATATGAATCAGTGTATGCGTAGGGCCAAGGCCCTGAGCCCCACAGAATGTCCTAGTCCCGACTCCCGTAGCTACTCCTTGAGGCTACTCAGGCCAGTACTGTGCTTAGACCAGGGCCAGGATATGGGTATGGGGCCAAGGTGAGATCCCACATAAGCAGCTGCACCAGCGCTAACAGCAGCTGGCTGAAAATACAGCAGCACATCATCTCCTCCTCCCAGAAGTGCTACTTACCTCCTGGTAAGTGCCAGTCCCAGAAAAAACCAGAGAAGTAGTGCATGGCAGCAGCACTCTGCACTGGAAGGAGTAAGTAGTGATGCTGCTCCCACTGCCGGAGGTGGCTCTTGGTCCTGCCACCCTGCCCTCAGTGGGCCCTACCTCAAGCAGAATTTTTCGAAGCGGAAGAAATATAATTTGTTTTATTTTGTTTTTTTGCTTTTAGTGCTGCCTTTAAGATATTCATATCTGGCAGCTCTTAGCACATGGCCTGGGACTATTGTTTTGCACACCCTGATCTAAATGACTTAGAAGACTGGTGTGCTTGTCATAGAGGTACATGCTTTTTGGCTGTTTTTCCTATTTTCAAAATAGGAAAATAACAGTGTTATTTTTTGTGGGCATGCAGGAAGCTCGATGTCTTTAAGCCCTGTATACAGCTGTTTCTTCCAGCTCTATGGCTGTTTTTAAATGGGATGCGCCCACGTAGGTCCACCCATCCCCCACCCACCTAATTGCCTGTCTGAAGGCGGCACGGGTGCACTCTCGTGACCCACGCACCACCCACTCCTGCCCATGCACGGAGCATCGGGGAAAAATACGGGATGCTCCATTGGGGGGGGGGGGCAGGAGTCGGTGGTAGGGTGCAGGAGTTGGAGAAGAGATGACTGAGAAGAGATATGATAGAGGTCTATAAAATTATGAGTGGGGTGGAACTAATAAACAAAGAGCAGTTATTCACCCTCTCAGCTAGTACTAGAACTAGGGAACACTCCATGAAACTCATGGTGGCAAGTTTAAAACAAATAAAAGAAAATATTTTTTCACCCAGTGTATAATTGGGTTGTGGAATCTACTGCCAGAGGCTGTGGTAAGGGTCAGTACTATAGCTGAGTTTAAAAGAGGTTTGGACAAGTTTCTGGAAGATAGGTCCATTACCAGCTATTAGCCAGACAGGATCAGGGAACATGACGGGAGCTGGGGGGAAACAACAGGGAATGGATCCCCCATTGTGACCTGTTGGGTGCTTCTACCAAGCCACCGTGATTGGAGACAGGATGCTGGGCTAGACAGACCATTGGTCTGACCCAGTATGGCACTTATGTTCTTATGTACGTGGGTGCATACCCAGCACACACCCATTCCAGCCTGTCTGATTTTCCCCACCACTCACACAACATTCGTGGGAGTTTCACACAGCGCACTCAGACTCACCCCCCAGCCATGCCCATTTAAAAATTGCCTATGATTCTTTTAAGTCTGGAGCACTGGGTGTGGGAGGAGACAGAGAAAGCACATCTCTCCCTATCAGTTTCCCAGCTATGAACAAGTCTCTCCTCTAATGCTTTTTTGGACTTTCTTTCCCTCCTCTGCTTTCAGAATGCACCAATCTATATTAGGTTTTGTCACTCCACACATTGACGACTGAAATCCCAATCTCTAAAATGGCATTGTTTCTGAGCATCAGAATCACAGAAATGTTTCAGTGTTCATCTTTCATAAAGCTTAACTCTTTGAGCAGTATGGAATTTCTACTTACGAGCCCACCCCTTCCCCCCAGCCCAAAAAGGTTTGTTAGAAAGTTTCTGCTGAGACATGACATTATAGATGAAAACAATTTTACATGTAGTGAGCTGGTGTGATTTGGCCAGTCTAAAAAAATTGTTTTCATATAGGTCATTCTGCTCTGATCTAGAGTTTACTCAACAGACTATTCATATTCATACACACATTTCTACGTATTAACGTGTGTACACAAGACAATGTGTGTGTCTGAGACATTCAAGTTCCTCTGAGCTTGTTTTGCTATACTGAAAAACTTAATAGCTCATTGCCAATGAGAGTTAAATTAACCTATACTCCATGGCAGTGCACCCAACCTCAAGATCATTGTGGTTCATTGCAGGATGGAAATGTATACTGTTCCAGTGTTTAGTGGGGATGACCAGAATGTTCTGACTGAAAACGAAGCACAATAATATCAAAGGTCACCACACAAACCAAACATTGTGGTTGGAGTCATGCTAAGGTTAGCATGATTTAGGAAGTCAAGCTAAAATGAGATTCTCCTTGCGTTATTTTAATTTCTCTTGATTGATATGGCTGTTAGAATGTCTATTTTCATATCTTAGCAAGCATTTTCTATGATATAATAAACTAGGAACCTTGCACAATGCCAAGTTACAGTAATTTAGAAAAATTAGTTTGTAGCTAATGTGCTGATGCAGTACTACAATGCAACATTCAAAACATTTAGGACGAAGTTTACTTGTAGAAACTAACATTTCCTAACAAGTATTTCAGGGACAGACCACCCAAATGTATTTTTACAATAAGACATCAGTTATGCAATTACATGATAAAACACTGTATTTCCATTTTTGCAGTTTTTAACAAAGGTTATCCTCTCTAAGGAATAAAAGGCTTATGCCAAGAGACTGGTTGAATTAGCTTTGCTAGCGAAGAACCTCCCAGCATTCAAATTATTTTGGATATGCAAAATAAAGGAATGAAAACACTACATCTTTCTGTATTTCTATCTCTAATACCACCTACTGTGACAAACTATAGCAGTCCGCTTTGGTTCAAAAGTAGCCTAGATTTGTATTTATTTATCTGAATTTATAGCACCTAACCCAATGACTCAGGACGGGTGACAACCAACAAAATCTTCTAAAAACCTAACCCCACCTATTCCCTATTGGCCAGATAAAAGTTCTAACACCACCTCTGGAAGATGGGCAGGCTCAAACTTTGACAAACCTCCAGAAGAGAGAATTCCATAATTGTGGAACGGCCAGTGAAAATGCCTCTTCTACACATTCTTACCCTGTGAGCTTGTGCATCAGTGGTATTTGCAAGGAGTGCTCTTGGCTGACCTCAAGGAATACAGATGAACATAGGGGAGGCGGCAGGGTCCAGGACATTTAGAGCTTTGTAGGTGAAAACCACCACCTTGAATTTTGCCTGTAAAGCTATTGGGACCAGTGCAGACTTTGAAGCGCCGGTGTAATTTACTCTCTGTGACCTACAGCCAACAGAAGGTAAGCCACTGCATTCTGCATCAGGTGCAGCTTCTGGTCATCAAGGGCAGCACCACGTAGAGAGCATTGCAGTAGTCTGACCCTGGGGTTACTCAAGAGCATTAGGCATCTACTGCCAGTTTCATTGGTGGTACACACTACTCAATGTTTACCAGTTATAATAGCAACTAAATAAATGAACGCAGTATCAGTGGGTCAGTCAGAAGACAAAGGATGGTAAACAAGAGTAATAGAAATGCCTTGGAAGGCTTGGAAAGCAAATTAGTGAAACTCAGAGTGCTTACGAGTCACAGACACAAAAATCCAGGTAACAGTAGCTAATATTAAAATGTAACAATTTCAGTCACTATAAAATAGTGTTTTCAAGTCTTCCACTAGCCAAACAAAGAAAAGCTGTTGAAACAAATTTAACATTGCTTGCAAAATTTATTTACAAGAAATCGATGCACAATGGTTCTGTAGAGATTTCTTGGACAACATAAGCAAAACCTGGGACGCATTCTTGAATTCATATGATAACTAAAGTAAAAGTACTGCCAGAGAATATGATTTGGAACTAGTCTTGGAATAAAAGATTTTCATCTGTTTTGCAAAAGACTGAATCAGAAGCATATCAATGTAACCAGTGATTTTAAACTTTTCTATTAAGCAAAGACAATGATAACAGATGCACTTATGTGCAAATAATTTCAGCAACATTTATAAGTCCAACATTATAGCCCTTAGTTGGGTTGGAACTTATGCTGTAATAAAGTAGGAAAATACAAACATGCATACAGAAAACAACCACTCATACCCCAGAAATTTAGAATTGTTTATTGTTCAAACATTATTCTCATCTAAGCAATGTTTTCCAAAAAATTTTTCCAACTAGGGAACAAAAAAATAACACATTTATATCTGGATTACCTTGTTTCTTCAACTATTAAAACTACTTGGTTGAAGGGAAAAACACAACCAATTTCTTGGGGCTTTAGAATGAAGCTTGGAAAGTTCACCCAGACCTCCTATACCTTCTAACCTTAGTAAATCTATTTTTAACCGTTTTACTAGTTTTCAAGTTTATCTGCACACAAAGAAACCCCCCAATTCTTATTTATGCTTCTCTTGCCTCACTATGAGACATACCCTATGGCAATAAGACAAGTCACATTTACAAAAATAGAAGCAGGTGAAGAGGAGAGGAAAGCCAGATGTCTATGGTAATTCTAACCATGTCACTAAATAATCCAATTTGATGGCCCGCTTAAAGAGAGTTGGAAATTTTGGGTAAAAACAGACGTGACAATGGCCTGCTTTGGCTCAGGATCCACCTGCATATCTGTTTACGCACAATCTGTTAGCCCGGACTACCTCAGGGCAGAATGGCAGCTAGTTCAGGCTGTGTCCTCGGAAAATCTCTGAGGATGCAGCTCAGGGTCACAGCAGGCTAGCACGCATGTCCAGCCCCACCATACCCACCTCGGGGTAGGGGCAGACATGGCTGTTGATCATGGCTGTGCGTGCAGGATTTTTCTAACCCATTCTCTGCTGTTCATTCCCAGCTCTCGACAATAAGAGGGTACAGTCCTCAAACCTACCTGGTTAATAGCTGCTAATGTATCTATCCTCCACAGACTTGTCAAATTCTTTCTTAAACCAAGCTGTACTACTAGCCTTGACCATGTCCTCTGGCATCAAGTTACATAACTTAATTGTGCATTGAATGAAATAATACCTTCTTTTATTGGTTTTAAATCTGCTACCTATTTGTTTCATGGCGTCTCCCCTAGTCCTAGTACTATTTGAGAGGGTAAAATAACCATTCCCTATTAACATGTTCCACACTACTCATGATTTTATAAACTTCTATCATATCCCCCTCTCAGTCGACTCTTCTCCAAGTTGAAGAGCCCCAACCTATCCAGCCTCTCTTCATAGGGGAGATGTTATATATCCCTTCTCATTTTTGCCCTTCTCTGTGCCTTTTCTATTGCAACAATAGCTTTTTTGAGATGCGGCGACCAGAACTGCACAAAATATTCAAGTTGCAGTTGCGCCATAGACATATACTGGCATTGTTTCTGGATTTCCAGAAAGCATTTGATAAGGTCGCTCATGAGAGACTCTTGAGAAAATTAAAAAGATAAGAGGTAGTGTCTTACTATGGATCAGAAACTGGTTAAAAGATAGAAGGCAAAGGGTAGGACTAAATGGGCAGTTTTCACAATGGAGAGATGTAAAAAGTGGTGTGTCTCAGGGATCTGTATTGGGACCGGTTCTGTTTAATGTATTCATTAATGATTTAGAAAAGGGTGTTAAGAGTGAAGTGATTAGATATGCAGATGGCACCAAGTTATTCAAGGTAGTTAAAACACGAGCAGATTGTGAAGAACTAACGGGATCTTACGACACTGAGTGCCTGGGCATCTAAATGGCAAATGAGGTACAGAGAAGGGCAACAACAATGATCAAGGGCATGGAAGGGCTCCCGTTTGAGGAGAGGCTTCGTAGGTTGGGGTTCTTCAGTTTGGAGAAGAGACGACTGAGAGGAGATATGATAGAGGTCTATAAAATCATGAGTGGTGTGGAACTAATAAACAAGGAGCAGTTACTTACCCTCTCAGCTAGTACTAGAACTAGGGGACACTCCATGAAACTCATGGTGGCAAGTTTAAAACAAATAAAAGAAAAAAAAAATTCACTCAGCGTATAATTGGGTTGTGGAATCTATTGCCAGAGACTGTGGTAAGGGTCAGTACTAGGGGCGGGACACCGGACCCATTACCGGGTACCGGATTTACCGGTTACCGGTTTCACAAAAACCGGTTTCCCGGATTAAATCCGGTATACCGGTGCCGGATTTATTGCATTGGTTTCAATGGGGCGCTGTGTCCCCATTGAAACCAATGCAAT